>JACXGJ010003073.1:0-57708 GCA_016801105.1 Esox niger
TCCCCTACCTACCGAGGGCTGTATCCCCTACCTACCGAGGGCTGTATCCCCTACCTACCGAGGGCTGTATCAATTAGTCAACTACAATTCTCGAATATATTACTTGTTAGTCAATTGGAATCATATTGTAAATTTAAGACAGTCAGTACTTTGTTTCAGTTATAAGTCTAGAAATGTCAACACAATTTAACTAGCGAGGGCAGTGGAACTGGCTGGAGGAATTATGATGTGCAGAGAAACATTTTGTCAGCTCAAATGTAACCAGATTCCTCTAAACTCTTTGGATGACTCAGGCAGTAGGACAGTTAACCTAAACACACTACCATAGCTACCAAGGTGCTTTTAGGGCCAATAAGTGGAAGGTTCTTGGCTGGCTAAGTCCATCACACTATCTAATTTGAACTGAGCATGCCTTTCCCATGCTAAAGAATTATATTTTGGGGATTTCCCCATTCCCATTTTTTTTGCATTTACCTGGAATGAAGATGGAAGATCATCACATCATCCAGATCTGGTGACGTCCATGGACAGACTTCATTCAAATATTAAATCTGAAGGATATGCACCCAAGTATGAAACGTTGCAATCTTCCCTTTATTCTATAACTATTTTATTATAAAAATCCACAGTGCTGGAAATGCAGAGACTAAATAAAGGCCCCTGTTCAGATACTATCACTGTGTATCTCAAGGTCAAAATGTATTGGCATCGATTGAATGGCCGCTGTGGTCAGACAGACAATTTAGTTGTGATTGTTTGATTGGGACAGAAGCCTGCATTGGCTAACAGGCTATAGAAGTGCAAGTGCAATTATGAAAGCCAACAACAAGCTGAAACCACGTTTTCTACTGTTCCCATGTTAGATTTGAGCTCATCTCGCTCTGGCTAGTAGACGTTCTCATGTTAATTGTGCGTAACTGAGGGTGTGGGCGCCTAGCAGATGTTTGATCAGGACTGGTATGTTCCCACATAATAGAGGGGTCCTGTGATTTACATATCTGCTGTAGAGATTCAGTGGAATCTTGTTGCTTTAACGAGGGCTTTCTCATGACCCAGTGTTGCGTTTTTGCTAGTGCCTGTAAACACTGTTCTGTTGAAAGTGAAGGAGATGGCCCATGTGGGTTAGTGTTATTTAATGTTGGCCTACAGTAACTCTTAGTGGTTGCATTCCATGAAAGTATGAAAACTTGAAAATGACCATATCGATATGTTTACTTGTCAGAAAATGTCAAAAAGAATCATATTATTCCTGGGGTTTAATTTGAACATACAGTATTTTAATACAATTCCATGCTGTTAAAAAGCTGTCAATTCCACTTTAAATATGCACTGAGTGCATAATTATTACGCAAATCGTATTTCTCAAGATTTATTTTATTATTGAACAATCAAAATGCTTTATATCAATCCAAAATATAATTGAACCTCAAACCTTTATGTTAAACATAGGAGAAGTGACTTTTGATGTTTCTCAAAAGATCAAAAATACATAAGAGAAACAGAGAGAGAAGGGGAATACATAAGTGTGCAGAATTATTAGGCAACTAATTAAAAAAACATCTCCCAACTCATGTGTTTATTCAATTTTTTTAAGTATCTAAGTGTAACAAATATGTAGCACAAAATGACAATTAGGTCACATTAGAAGTGGAAAATGTTCTGACAAGATTTTTCTTTGTCTATTTTTTGGCCCATTTTACCTGAGGTCATAAATCTGCCTAATAATTATGCACACTTTGATATTAGGTGTTATTCACTGTTGCCACACCCTCCCTCACAACAATACATGTTACCTGAAAATGATTCAATCCAATGAGCATTCAAGTTGATATGGTTTGGAGTTAGAAAATGTAATAAGAAATAATGATACAATCACTTGCCTAATAATTGTGCAAGCAGTGTATTCCTATTAATTCCACTTTAGTGCATGCATATCCTACAGAAACACACAAAGAGAAATTAATGCCAAATTCTTTTTGAAAGCCTTCAAAAACTAAATATTTCCATTATTTCCCTCATGGACAAAATAATTCTGACCTTGTAATTTATCTACTGAATGCATCAATCTAACGTTATCTATCTAGAGAATTTGCAGAATTGTAGGTTGTGGGGTAGGTTGGGGGGTAGGTGTTGGGGGGGTAGGTGTTGGGGCAGGTTAGAGGGTAGGTGTTGGGGATAGGTGTTGGCAGGTTAGGGGGTAGGTGTTGGGGTAGGTTGGGGGGTAGGTTTGGGGTAGGTGTTGGGGTAGGTTTTGGCAGGGTAAGTAGTAGACCTCTATCTCCTGCTTATGTATGTAGCCTTTCTATTCCCAAATATGGTGAGGATCCGTTTCCATGACACCCTGGGATTCCATTTTTCATCTCTACCACAGTTCATATCACATCCCATATTAATAAGTGGAGAATGCATGGCCTCGCGTTCTCACTCACAGAATACACAATTAAACCTCCAAATATTCCCTCTTTTCTCCCCTGTGGTATATATTTCTGGGAGTCTTTTTTTCTGTATTTCATTAAGGGGGAAGTGCATTGGACTAAGAGTTTTTGTAGGGACTGACTGCTGGTTCTGGGGCACTTTTCCTATCCCCGTGTTGTTCCCTGTGGCATGTGGTCCCAGCGGGCCTGAGGATGGGCCCAGTAATGAAGTGAAAAACTGGCAGCTGTCTGTGTCTAAACCCTCCAGTGTTCTGCCTGCCTGTCCGTCTGTCTGTCTGCCTTCCTGTCTGTTTGTATGTCAAGCCGTCTGATTTGTTTAGCAGAATCACTCTTGTATCTCTTTACTCATCAGTCTGCTCTTACCGGCTGAGGGATAAGCTAGGGTAAATCCACTGTTAATGCTTCTTCTCTCCTTGGATCTCTATGACCGTCTCACTGTATGACCGTCTCACTGTATGACCGTCTCACTGTATGATCTGTCTTAACTGTCTGACCGCTGTGATCTTGTCCCCTCTGGCACCTTGATGTCGTGGGTTGCAGGCCAAGCTCTGGCATGTACAGATGGCCTGCAGCCAGAGAGGCTAGAGCTGGAGTGGTTGGAGGTCAGGGTCAAGGACTAAATGCAGTATGCAGTCAATAGAGGAAGAGACAGAAAGGGATGAGTGAAAGAGAGATTGACAATGAGTAAGAAAGAGAGAGCAGAAATGCACTGAATGTAATGTAAAATAAAAGAGCTCGACATGTGGACATGTTCACCTTTTTAGCTGTCTATTTTGTTGTTTCAGTCCCGAACTGAGGTACACCGGTCCTGGACTACATTTGACTGATTCTGAGGGAGAGAATATATTAAGAGACAGAGGACAGAGAAACAGAGGGAAGTTTATCTACAGCATGCCCGTTTCTCGTTTAGCAAATTTTCTATGCTTATCTCGAGGCCCACTCCGCATGCCAGTACTACTGCAGCGATCTCGCCTCGCTCGTGTCCTGCCTTGCTGAGGTGGGCTAAATCAATTTGCGCAGATTCATTTTTTGCAATTACATCACTTACTCTGTTTAAGATAAGATGCATGAATTGGATGTCTATGGAAAGCACCCAATTGAATTATTCATTTGGTTTATTTGACCCCTCTCGCCTCTCTCTCTTCTCTCTTTCTCCTCTCTCCTGTCTCAGTTAACACTGGGCTGTAATGGAATGACTCGACTCTGGGATCGAT
This sequence comes from Esox niger, assembly GCA_016801105.1. Taxonomy (NCBI): domain Eukaryota; kingdom Metazoa; phylum Chordata; class Actinopteri; order Esociformes; family Esocidae; genus Esox; species Esox niger. The sequence continues at coordinate 3,650 of JACXGJ010003073.1, forward strand.
GGAAAGGCGTCCCCTGTTAACAATGTTGCTTCTGAGTTTTAACTGAGGAGCATAGCGAGCGTGTTTTCCGTGCCTCTTTTTCTTTGTCTCGATCCTTTTCTCTAACTCGGTCTTCTTTATTCACATTTTTCCTGCTCTCTTTTTTCTTATTCTCTCAATCTCCCTTCCTCCCTTCCTGGATCCCTAAGGATGAGCTACTGTGTGAGTGTTTTTAGTAGCACAGAACAGGTGAGGGGTCACTCGGTCTCTAATGCTACTCAATAAAAATCTGCAGCTCCATGTTAGTCTCTCTCCTTCTCATGTCCTTCTCACTGGTTCTCTTCCCTCTTTTTCCTTCTAACCCCGATTTCGTCTCTCTGTCTGAGGATTTGGCTACATTAGTGTGTAGTGGAGAATTCTAGAGAGATGAAAATAGATTGGTGCGTGCAGTACATTAATTGTGGATGTCTGCCGTGTATGGTGGTCTGTTAAATGTTTCTGTGTTTGTAAGAGCAGAGTCGTCCCTATAGATCTCTGCCTCCAGTCTAGCATGGGTCTTTACTTAATCCAATACAGGGCGCTATTGATTGAAGAGAGTCTTTAGTATTGATTTATGTTCACTCAATGTAATGGGGAGATGTGCTGGGAACCCATTAATAGGTTGCTCTGATTGCTAGTGCACACCGCTTTGTGACAGTTGGCGCAATGTTAGCGTGGTCTTCTCCCAGTCCAGCGTGGACTCGAGTCACAACTCACATGCAATGTCTTCAGGTGTGTGATTCTGTGAGACACGGTTGACGTATCCATCCGGGCATTTTAATTTAAGATGTATAGACTGTTTTCTGTGAAAAGAATGCACAGCATTTGCGGTATTGAACAGTAAAGCTCTGCTACAAAGAATTTTCTGGTACTGTCCATCAGTGGCAAAAAAATGTATTCCTGCATTGGCTGTCAAATCATAATATCAGGCAAGGTTAGGACTTGATGGCCAGTTGGGGGAAATGGGTGACTTCTGTGTACTCTTTCTGTTAGATTTGGCAAAGAGCAATATCAGCTATGAAGGAGGTGGTTCAAGACTCTTTTGAGACCCCACAGTACAATGAAGGGATGAATTGTAAGAGGAAATATTAACATATCAAAATACTGTGAAAGATGAGCATATCTGTGGAAAGTGGGGCACTGGAGCAGTGTCAGTAAATAGCCTAACCCATCTCTAATCCAGTGAATGATGGACGGCTAGAGACTTTGTTTTACCTTTTTGCCCAATATGTCTTATCACAACATCTCGCAGCGGACTGGGGGGTCGATGCCGAGGCAACCGTCTTCCAAAGCCCATCTGGCACAGGTTCACACCAGGCTGCTCGCTCAACCAGGATGTTTATGTATCGTGACAATTCATCAGAAAGATCGCATTCTGGACTTGGACCTTGATTATGATCAGGGCACCAAAATGACCACAAGCAGTCGCTAGAGCGTGACAAGGTAATCCAGAAACGTTTCCTAACTTCCCCTAACTCAAGATGGTACTGTCTAATTGTGCCGCACCTTATGGGAAACCCTAGGCTAATCCAGTAGCCTAGTTTATACCCTTGATTTCCCAATGACTCAGCTAACTGAGCCTCTTTATCCCTGCACCATTTAGGGGCCGGCTGAAGGGGTTGTTGTCTGCTAGGTAACAAAAAAGAAACGGTCATGATAAAAAACACATTTCTTCCTGTTAAAGAGCCCTTGGGGAACATTCGTCCTGCACCTCAACTCGTACTTTGCCCCCTTTCCTGAAGAAATAGCCAAGGACAGAGGAATGGGAAGATGATTGAAGAGAGTTAAAGGGAGTATGTGATGAGGGAGGAGAGTGTGAAGAGGACTTTCTGAGAAGACTGAGTGAATTGGACTTGTGTGAGGAGATATTTAAGGAGGAGTTGCGGGAGGAGTGAGTGAAGAGGGGTTTGTAAGGAGAGTGGAGAGTGAAGAGGAGTGCGTGAGGAGAGTGGATGAGGAATTGGGAAGAAAAGGGAGGGGCCAAGATTTATGTCGGCGTTCATCCGTGTTCACGGTCGACTCTCCCCTGATGCAGGGGAAACAGAGGCCCAGTTGATACAATGCCTTCCTGGGGACAATAAATCTGGTTGTGTACAGATAGAATAGAGCTTATCTTCCACTAGGGTGTCAGGGAGGAGCTTTCACCAGCTTATCACACACACAGCCACTAAATAAGATTGAGCAACACCCAGAAAGACACATAGGAAAACACCATCCCAATCCTACAGAGATATTCTGAAGGACACCTCGTTGGGCAATACTGTAGGCTCAAACATGGCAACAAAATTGATTCATATTTGCACGGCACAAAAATAAATCCCGCATACCAAGTTTCTCTCTGTCATCCCTCTCATTAATGGCCCTGAAAGGAAATGCCGCTTCCCAGAGCGCATCAGGCCCAGCACAACCAAGGATCTTTACTCTACTTATGTCTGCATTAATACACCATTGCCTGCTCCCTCCGCAAAGCAATCCCTTGATGTACAGTGGCCGGACCATTTTGTTGTCACCGAGATCCACTGAAGCCTGCGCCTCTGGCTCCCCACAGACAAGCGCATGGCGACGTTTCCCTGCTGCCTTCACAGGTAACAAATGCTGCTGAACACGGGTGTGGTCGATGAAATGGCGCGTGGAGTCGCCGTGTGCCCGGTCTTAATTGGCGGTGGCCGTCGTTATCTCCCTCCCTGGGCTGTCTCTGAACTAAAAGCCTCCAGAGCGTGTGGTCTTTTCAGCGGTGCGTCTCGCCCCTTGCTTCTTATTTGATACGATGTGCTGAGGTGTGTATGGATGTGTTGCGCTGTTACAGGCTGCTGTTTGAGGTGATGAAGGTAGACATTTCTGGACGTTGGCTGAGGTAGTAGCCTACAGCTCTGTTTGTGTGTGTGTGTGTGTGTGTGTGTGTGTGTGTGCCTCATCTGTCCTTGATGTTCTGACTGCATCACTTGACAGAGACAGACAAGGACACAGACACAGCATGTGTCTGTGTAGTCAGTGGTAAATACTCATCCCTATGGGAAGGCCACTTTGGGGGGGTTCCTTCCTTTTTTCTCCCTGTGAACACGTTTGTCGTACAGCATATGGGGGCTTTCAGGAAAATGTCTTTTTTGTTCATAATGTTCGTCCATGAGGAGTTGTATGAGACCACCTGTCTAAGATTATTTGGTCATAAATCAAAGCATATGCATGATGATAGGTAGGTCAATTCCATCAGGGATAGATAATCCAGGAAAACGTTAATATAACCCATCTGGAAGAGCTGGTTGAATTTAGTCAGTCACAGAATGGACCAGTAGGTCTGGTGGACCTAACCCTGGATTAGTAGAACACATTCCAGTCATTGTCCTCCAATCAACGTGTACATTTTTTCCTTCCAGCGTACTATATATTGTAGTGTATATACAAGTTTAAAAAGAATATATTATTCAATTGGGGTCTTGAAATATTCAGTTAGAAGACAGACAATACAAATGAGGAAAACTCACCAATTATGTAACAAAATACCATTTGAATAAAAGTGCTGTAAGGAGATATTTTATTAAAATTTAACCAGTCTAAAATATGGAGGCAATTTAAATATATCAGATTAAAATCTTTGGTAAAAACCTGGGAAAATCTATATTGCATATCAAACAGTTCAGGCATATTGTCTGCTTATTAAATAGATTATTACAGATTATTACAGAATAATTACAAAGCTAATGATTCAAAAACAAAATGCAGGGGAAAACAGTTTCCAAGGAATCCAATAAGTATGCTGACGTTAACTTATGCTGAAATGTGACACTCATATACATGTGCACATTCTGGTTCCAGGCGATTAGCTAGTTTTTGTTGAACGTCTAGCTTCACTTTCTTCCTTCTACTGAAGGTTGAATTGGTCTCAGTGTCTGAGACGTAGTTATTTGTAGTCTTCTGTTCCATGCATCCAGTCGGGCTCTCCGGTGGGGCTGAGAAAGAGGGGAAAGGAGAGAAGGGGGAGGAGAGAAAGAGGAGAGGAACGGAGAAATGAGAGATGGGAGAGGAGCGAGGGGTGAGGAGAGAAAGAGGAGAAAGAAGAGTGGGGGGAGGAAGAGGACAGGAGGAAGGGAGGAGAGAGAGAGGAAAGGAGAAAGAGGGGGAAGTAAAGAGGGAGAGTGGGACCTTTATTTTACACATTACACAACATTTTTAAGGCATGCTGCACACTGTGTCATTTAATAAACCAACAAGAAATGACCGAACTAAAAATGTATATGTTCAACTAATGACATCCACAAATAATAGTTTGCCCTATTTCTACTCAGACATTGTAAGATCCTGCATCGCAGACAAACATTTAAAATCCATCTTAATTCTGGCTTTAACCAGCCCATTAAAGAGTCTAACTACATCACCTTAACCACCTCTCCAGCTTATACCTTCTACTCAGGAAAATCACCATCTTCGCCTGACTGAGAAGAACATTCAAAAGCAGACATTCCTTTCTCCTGTTTATTTCACTTGAACCCCAATATAAAACCAGTGGTACTACCCAGCCAACAGTGTAAACAAAGATAAAATATCAAATAGAGGTACCAGCCTTGCACACATCATAAAACAATGGATACCGCTCTCCCTTACATAACAAATAGTTCATCAGTCAGCAACGTGCCACAGCGCACGTCACCAGTGCTCTTCCATAACACTGGCTGGTTCAGTTCTCTCCATGCTGGCTTTTTGCTGTGACCAATCCCTAGTCTGTACTTAAGCTTGCTGTTATTGAATGCCTTAGCAGAACCCCTACACAACTCCTTCCCGGTCACCACCTCCAAACCTCCCAGATCAAGTAGTTCCATATTATCCTCAAACCGCGGAACATTAGGTGTCATCCCCAGCCAATAAGACGGAACGAACTTGTCTGCAGAACATTGCCGTCCAATCAGCATCCTGCAACGCGGGTCCAACCAGATCCAACAAGTGTCTCAGTTTGATGATGTTACCTCTTATCAAAGTGCTAGCGATTTGCGGAACAGAGGCAGCCTCAACACTCTGTTGCGCCCCATACACCAGAGGTTTCTCCAGTAACCAACGCAATGAATCCATTGTGGCGGGCCTCAACACATTTATCGTTCCCCAAACACTCAACAGACCCATGTAAAACGGACGTACCCCCACCCAAGAAATCACATTGATATCGACCGTGATCAACAGCTGCTTTTTACCTAGAGGGAAAATGGGAGAGGGGTTGGTGAATGAGAGGGAAGAAGAGGGGGAAGGAGAGAGCGAGTGTGAGGGTAGGGTTGAGAGAGAGACTAGAGGGGGAGGGAGGGAATGAGAGAGAAATGGAGATAGCAACTCTTTGAGCTTGTCGTTGCTCTTTATTCTATTCACTAGAGAGCGGGGACCTGGCAGATTGGGTAGGTGTCAGCAGGGTCTTTCATTTTGTCATGTTATTTCTCCATTTCTGGGCTATGTTGCACTGGAGGGCTGCTTCCACTCTCTAGTATTTATTATTTCTTTCACTCTGGAAGTTGATGAATTCGGCTGTGTGCTCGCGCACGCGCCTGCCTGTGCACGTGACTGGGGAACAACATTGTGAGCGCTTTCATGCTTTTTTCTTGATCTCTCTGCCCCACTGAAGACACAGGGAGGGAGCGAGAGAGAGAGAGAGCGTGAGAGGGAGCGAGAAAAGGAAAGATATGAAGAGAAAGTTGGAATAGATTGGCACTAACACAGTCTAATGAGTTTCTGGGCCCTGTTTCTGGGTCAGGGTCCTTGGGCTTCGCTGGAGACTGAAGTACAGCCGTGCTGCTCTGTAGCCGAGCCACCTCAACACCGTCTGACACGCCAGCCTGTTGTAACAGGGTAGCCTAGCGACCGCCCCCGGGCATTGGAAGTTAACGGACCCAATCAAGCACCGTTCCGCTCGCCTCTGCTGCTGAGCTCTCGGCCCACGGAACTCACGCGAGGTAGAGAGGTCGCAGCTAGGGGTCAGGGGTCGCTCGGGGTTTACTTCTACGCGTCAATTAGCATCAGATTAGGAGCTGAGGAGAGGATTGATGAAATGCAGGCTCACCGCCCGGTCATTAGGGGTTAGGGAGCTTTGCTCAGTCACATATTCACCCATGCGCTTGTTCACGCAGACACATACTCTGGGTTTATCATATGTTTATATATTCCCACGTATATGTCCCGTTTTAATAGACCCACTGCTGAACGTATTGTTGACTCCACATCACAGTTTCTCTCCACATTAGCGGGGTGCTAATATTGTACGCATCTTTGATTCGCCATATTCTGTCTACATTAGGTGGGGATTTATTGTCTTGTGTATCGTCCCATGTCTCAGACTTTCTATTCTGTTGTTTGTTATTCAAACTGCTGTACCAGATATTTTATAACTAAACCAAGTTTCCAATGGGGGCCAACGAGGCCAAACGGGTAGAAGCTCAGAGAGGAGGTGTGGGCAGAGGCATTCACAAGCTGGAGGGGCCAATATTGGTTCAGTTCCGCCGCTTTTCTGTGGGACAACGAACGCTCTGCGACGTGAACGGGTGCAGTGACTTCATTTGCCCCGTGCCCCTTAACCGTATTCTACTTCTCAGAATCGTCGTCTGTATTTTGATCAGGTGATTCATCGATGAGAAAATCTACAGGTTGGGGACATGCGCGGACGCAGACTAACGCGCCGAAGCCCGGACGTTTTATGACATGGCTCAGATGAGCCTTCATTGTCCGGGTGGTATGAAGAAGGGAAGGGAGATATCATTAGAAGTCCCGAGGACACAGATGGACATCTACTCAGGCCCTAGTTACTGCTCAGGAGGTTGCAGTGACTTTCAGTTGGCAGACAACTTGAGTCAGTCTCCAACGTGTCTGGGCACCAGAGGGGAAGAATTCCCGATGGTTCTGATAAACCCTCATGTCACCCCTCCCATTCGGTGCTGCTGTGTATATATATATATATATATATATATATATATATATATATACACGTATGTGTGGGGGGGGGGTTTGGGTGTTTTCTTCACGTGCGGATAGGTGGTGTTGGATGTATCTTGTAAAGTGGGTCTGGTGTTCTCTTGTAGTGTGGTGAGTAATGTGACTGCATGGAAGTTCTGGTGGTGCGCTGTGCCTTTGTAATGGGTGGGGGTGGGTGTGGGGTGGGGTGGTTGGGGGGGTGGACTTGCTATTAATGACAATGTCTCGTTAAAGTCATTCATTAAAGTCAGAGTCATCTCCCACTCTATTTCTCTCTGACACACTGGATTCTTTCTGGTCGACTGGTGAATAATTGATAGCGACCGGTTCGATGGTAAGAATAGAACCGCTCTGGTGACAAATGGAGTGGTGAATGGGCTTCATCTTTCGCTCTTCAAAGAGTTTGGAAGTTGGCCGGAGTGTGCGCCCGCCCGCACGTGCGTGGGTGTGCGCGCGTGCGTGGGTGTGCACGTGCGCTCGTTTGTTCGTGTGTCATTAACAACCGAGAGGGGTTGACAGAGACCTGTAATTACCAGGGAGCATACAGTAAATCTGTCCGCAGCTCAACTATCCCAGGAATGGTCTAAACGGGGCCAACAGCCCGGGGTCGTGGTCGTCTTAAGATCTGCTGTGTGAGAGGGATCGTTTAGCCTGGCCTCCATCCACTTCTCAACTCCTGAACTCTGGATGTGATTATCTCCTGTCTTCCCGGACGGCAGGCTGGAGTCAGCAGTAGCAGCATGTGGTCAGGCCAGCCAGGCAGCAACTTAAATCCAGTCTGCCGGGGAGGAATTCCACAAACGGCCCGGGCTTTTAAAATACACTTGTGTAAACATACCAGACGATGAAATGATAGGATGACACTGTGGTGGCAGTGATCCACAGAGAAATGATGTCTTTCTCTCTCTTTCTACCTCACCTCCCTCCCTCCCCCCCTCCCTCGCTCTGCAGTGAGAGATGACGACGACTTCATGGGATTGGGTGACCTGCCGGAGACCTTCCCTTCGGACCCCCCCGAGCCCCTCCCCGTGTTCCTGATGGAGCCGGAGGAGGCGTACATCGTCAAGAACAAACCTGTCAATCTTTACTGCAAGGCCACGCCCGCCACCCAGATCTACTTCAAGTGCAACAGCGAGTGGGTCCATCAGAAGGAACACACGGTGGAGGAGAAGGTGGACGAGAACTCTGGTCAGTTAACTCTGTTTCTGTGTGTGTAACCTTTCACCCAAGAGTTGAGAGTGACCATCAATGTGAACGAACCTTTGCACATTAACAGAAAAAGATCAACAGAGATGAGCTTTAACAGACAGAAAAAAAACACACACACACACACACACACACACACACACACACAAACTTCCCTTCAGGCTACCCAGTTGTATTGGAGAATCAAGGAGATGAATTATTCAGTGAAGACTTTGCCATGCCTGCCCTTTGCCAACACAGACACAAACACGTAATGAGGACAGGAATTTTGTATCATAGAAAGACTGTGCTGTTAAACTCAAAGGGATACTTTAATAGAGGCCCATAGAGCAATGGTAGACTAGAAGAACAGACAGACACAAGCACACAGATAGACAGACAGACAGACCGACAAGCAGAAAGACAAACCGAAGACAGACATGCAGGCAGGAAGACAAACAAGACAGCCAGCCAGGAAGACAGCCAGAAGACAGACAGCCGGGAAGACGGCCAGGCAATAGTCAGTCTGGGGAAGTTTAACATCATTACGACTGAGACAACACAGACAAAGGCATACTATTCTGTTTTTCAGACACAACTGTCTGTCCTTATCTCCTCGCTCATTTCCTCTTTCTTCGTAGCCTTCTCTCTCTTTTTCACTTTCAGTATCAGTGTGAAGCAGGCTTGATGATAAAGCAGGGTCTGGTAATGGTCAATTTAAATCCAACACTACAGCCAACTGTTGAGCATTTGGAACTAGACAGAAGTATGTAGAAATGATGATGGACCAATGCATGGTCTAAAAAGTGTCCTTTGCTGGCCTGTAACTTGGACGGTGAAAACAAAATCGGAGCCCTCTGCTGAATTTCTAAATCCCCGGAGCCAAAATGTTTCCCAATTAAAATGTTAAAGCCTTATATCTGGTGAACCCCTGCCTTCCCTCATAAGTCATGTCTGAGCCAACAGAGAGTCATGTACACCCCTGGAAAGGGCATATTAATAATAGCACTGACAATGATGGTTTAAACACTTTATTATACACAAATGAAAGGTAGACCGACCTGCTTGTAGACAGACAGACAGACATGCAGACAGACAGGGAGGACGGCTATCTTCTGCTAAGGCTCAGGTATAACTGTGTGTGTGTGTGTCTGTATGTACATGCATACAACACACCATTGTGTGCATGTGTGTGTTTGTGTGTGTGCGGGTGTGTGCGTGAAGTAGCTCTGAGCCTCTCCTGGTGACTCCCAGAGTGGAAAGGCTGAGCTTGTTACTAACTGAAGCCTGCTCCTCTGGCCTTCACATAGCCATTACACATAGCAACCCTCCGCTGATTGGCTGTATTCCGCTGCCAAAGGGGGAAATTGACTTCTTTCTGTAGCTCACAGGTAGCAATCACACAGCATTTACCCTCTAATCCCATAGGGCTTTGTGCCACGCACACACATTCCTGCACTGGAACACACAGAACGCATATACACACTCAATTATCCCCCTTTGTATATGCATACACATGCATACTGCCCTGAAAAATAATATTACACACACAATGTACTTGTTAGTACATACTTATTCAAAATCATATTTCCCTAAACCTAACCTCAACCTGATTTCCTAATCCCCTTACCTAAATGTTACCCTAAACCTAACCCCTAAGGTCAAAAAGGGACTGGAACACAGTTCAGTCATTTGTTTGTGTTGTTTGGTTCCTACCAGTTGAGCAAAACCTGTAGACACACACAACCACACACACGAGATCCGTTCTATTTTCATTTTGACATGGGTTATACTTAAAGTTTTTATTTACTCTTTGGTACAATTATCAATAGATAAGATAATTAATTCAAGCACAATTTTTGGGGTGTTATATAACTGGTTATGTCATCAAAACATAAAATTCTAGTCAGTGAGTCTAAGACCAAACAATGTAAGATAGCCGTTTCAACATTACTATTTTAAGTGCTACAGGTCATCTGTTATAGTTTGTTTCACTTTCTTCACATTAGACACATTGTGGTTACTACTATGGATGGTCATCATGTCCGTATTACATCAGTATTGTACTGTACACGCCCTGCAGTGGTCTTCTATGGCTCATTTGACCAACACCAAGGTTGTGGGATTGAATCACATACCAAGTCTCAAACAAATCTATGGCCTTAGGATGGTGATTCTGTGCTTTTAAATCTGCACATCGACGGCAAAAAAATGTAAAATAAATACAGTATATTCTCCAAATGACAGAATGATGATCAATTAGAAATAATGAGCATAGGGACAGTATAATGCATTTTAACAATAGAGAAAAAAATCATATCAAACATTATTATGAATGTCATGTATTTGAATGTGAAACATGTCTTTCTAGATAACATACTGATGTTTGATCTTGTTTGTTGTACTCAATGTCAGATGTGCTTCAAGTAAAAACAAACATTATTTTTAATGGTCTGTCATCCTCTTCATGCTAAAATTGGTGAAATGGAACCAACTGTGCGAATAGTACCAGAGTGACTATAAAGACCTGTAAAGACAGTGGATTTGAGCTGTGAAGATTGTGAAGATGTGTTTTGCAGCGTTGGCATTGACAGAAGTCAGGTTAGCAGTTAGTGGTGCCCCTTTGGCATCATGTCGGTAAGCTTGTGTGCTAAAAGCATCTCCAAGTAAATCAACCCACACCACGTCCACGTACCACGCTCCAAAACCCAGCCCCAGAGGCTGCAAACTCACACACAATCAGCGCACATCTCGCAAACACAAGCACATAGACATGTATACACGTACTGTACACTCTGCACTGAAGCTCAGTTTTTCTCCTTCCTTTTCTCTTTTTCTCTGTCTCTCTGCCAACTCCAGTCCTCTCTGATTTCACAAAGTGACAGAAAAAGAGCTCAGATAGAGGAGAGGCTGGCCCTGGTCAATACTGGATGAAATAAGATCTGAAGCCTCTCTGTCTCTCCGTCTCACTCTCTCTGTCTCTCTCCGTCTCACTCTCTCTGTCGCTCTCCGTCTCTGTTTCACTCTCATTCTCTCTCTCTGTCTTTTGCTCTGTCACGATGTTTCTCTCTTCCATTCTCTCTCTCTCTCTCTCTCTCTCTCTCTCTCTCTCTCTCTTTCTGTCTTCAGGAGAGTGCTACGGAGAGAGGTAGGAGAGAGATACGGATGCGTTGTTATTGTCAGTTAGACAGTCCTTCTATTTCCATCCACCTTGGTGTAGCTGTGGCATCAGCCTATCAGACGGCAGTAACAGAGACAGCAACTGCCGCGGCTGCCTTTGCCTTGCTGTGAAGCAGCATCATTAGTGCAGTGCTGTACCACGGCCCTGATCTGGAAGAGGCGCGGCCTCAGTACACCCACACTAGGTGAGCGATTGATATCTCCTCTCAAACGCTGGCAGGAAGCAACAGTGTTCTTTATTTTTATTTTTACCCTCACCAGATTATTAAAAACATGCTCGGATTTGAGTTTCATCGATAGGTTTATGTCAGGGGTTTAGGGTGGTGTGGCCTTTTAATTGGCGCTTTAGGATACCCGACATTTCAGCTGATGGAATAACGTTCAGCGAATGAACACTGTGGCATAAGGTCGGAACACCTGTCCGAGCGGGCGTCAGAATAACCTCTGACACCGCTGAGGCCCTGGTGGACGACGCCGAGCGCTAACAGCTGGACACGCGCTCTTCCTCGGGCTCCTTGCGAGCAGCGGCCATCGATCTGGACAAACGAGGCCGGAGTTAATTATATGTGGGGACGGCAGTGCGAGAAGACACACTGGAGACATCCTCTCCGAGAGTTATGACCGCTAGCAGCAGATGGGAGCGGCACTCTCCATCCAGGGGGCAGATAATCAGGGCACTTACCCCCACCCACACCCCACCCCACCCCACGGGCCGCTGCTCCAGCGAGTGATCAATAACGGGAGCTAAGGCTAGCTAGCGCTAATGATGGCGTTAATAATAAATCACCCCCGCAAGGGGTCCACCTAGACTTCACAGCCCGGCCACGGACATCGCTTAGCGGGACCGATCGGGGAATCATTTCGTATCATACTAATGGCCAGTCAGAGGGTGTGAGACAGGGCGGCGGGACGAAGCTTAGGACATTGATCACAGTGCTGTGGTATTAATGGCGGGGTCAGCTTCCAGAAGTATCTTCAGTCTTTCTCTCCGTCCGGTCAATACCGGAGTAACATACTTTTACAGTTCAGAGCAAATGGAGTTGCCGGTTTTATATGAGCAAACGCATTGGGTGAGGTCAAGAGGTTACATCTGACACACCGGATCACGTCTTAATCCTCGATGATCTCTGATCACATTTCACGGCGATTCAGACGGGACACACGGGTTTTCTGAAGTCCGGTCACTCAGCGGTACAATCCCTCAGATCTCAGGCGTCCGCCGGTAAATCCTCTTCGGCGTTACCGTGTTGACTGGGCGCCGAGATTGGCGTAGAGATGAGTTCTGGTGCAGACAGTTCTGTCAGTATGTTCGGCCTGAGGGTCGCTAGCTCCTGGATGTCTGGACCTGACATCGTGATGGATGTGGAGCTGTCTCCAGTCTGTCCTCGGTCTGACTCACTTGGTTTGTATACGGTACGTGAAGACACAGGTGACGCGCTCAACGGGCACGCCTGCTTCCCATAGCAGTGCTATGTGGTTACTCATGAGAGTCTTCCTCTGAGCAGCCAGGCAGCACTGGGTTCTTAAACACAGAGTGAGTGAGTAGAATAAATGAGTCATTCTTGCATGCTATGGGCCCATAGAGAATACAGGCTCTTTTATTGTTACCTCTATTGATTTTCACTGGAATACTCTGTGTGATATTTTCCCAACTTCATGATTACCCTTGACCCGTCTCCCTACATCTATACACACTCTCCTCTCTCTCCCTCTCTCTCTCTCGCAAACACGCTCAGTCGCACACACACACACTCAAGGACACACACGTAAACAAACACACCGTTTTTGTTGCTGTCAGGATGACAGTACAGTAGCTAGCATCTCTTCCTCTGCCTGCCTGCCTGCCTGGCCACAGTGTAAATGTTGTATGACTTCTAAGCTGCTGAGCAGACAGTCAGAGTGCTTGGTGTCTGAAATGTCTGTAGGAAGAAACCCAACCTGAAGGATCCAACCATCGTCTCTCCTCTTTACTCCTCCTTTAGAGCGGGGCTGTTAGTGTTCCTACTTCAGGGAAACCAAGGCGGTAACCAGGGAGGTTCTTGCTTCATGTCTTGCAGTAAGGGATGAAGATGACTTGTATTTTGGTGGTTATGGAGTGAACCTCTCTACCATCCAGAAGCATCTGCACTGTCCCTCTTAATGTCTGCTTTATTATGTCTGTAACTCCTAATGTCTGTTTCATATAGTGGTGAGGGGTGCTGTCGGGTGATAACGTTCACCGGTTTGTCAGATGACAGGAGACTAACTGATAGGCTGAAAGAGACACGGAAAGATACGCTGAAAAACACACTGAACGTGTTTCTTCAGTAGAAATCCCCAAAGAGGGATTTCAGATACCACACTTGTGTAGAAACCCATCCTTGGGCGTATCGCTGGTGTTGTGTCGAACTGCACAGGCTGTCATATCAAGTGAAAAATGAAAACATTTCAGTTGGCTGACAGTTTCCACTAATGCTGACATTTGTTGGATCCTTCTAAATGTCTCCAAAATTAACAAATCAGGACCCATTTTATCCATCTTTACTGGATTTTTCTACCTCCCATTTGGATTGGTACTGCAGGGGTTCATTCATGCTGAGATGTGTGCTTGTCTGAACTCTTTTGATAAGCAAACTATCCTGGCGTTAGGCAGCAAGAATGAATGTTGTGGCCTGGCTGCACCACCAGTTCACAACCAAGGGTCCACTGCCTCTAATGTGTGTGTGTGTGTGTGTGTGTGTGTATACATATATTTATTTTATATATATAAATATATTATTTTATCAAAGGGAGTGCCATGAGTAATTTTACTTAAATAATATTGCTATTCTGTAACTCATATAATATAATTAGTGTTTTGTGAAAGCACTTTGTGACAACAGCTGATTTAAAAAGGGTTTTATAAAATACATTTGATTGATTGATATAATATCAGCATTGTGTAACTCACAATGTAAACTTTGAGTAGATATCCCACATTTACTTGCACTTTACAGCAATACCAACTCGCTACACTCACTTGCCCTTTCACTTAACATCTATGGAATAACACGACCGGGTCGCGTCCGTGACAACATGACAAAAAACACCCACATTTTGCCTAGTCTAGATCTTCTAGTGGGGAATTGAATTAGATGCATTTACTTATCAATGCACTCATGTTACTCTCTCTTGGGTCTTATTGCTTAAAATACTGCCAAGGCATATGCTGCAAGTCATTATTAATTTACCATTTAACATCATTGCTAATAACCAATATAAAAGAATAATCAAACAATTAATAGAACAATATCTCTGTCTCTCTCCTCACCATTGGATCAATAGTTTCTTATATAGACATTGTACTGCAGTGATAACTGCATTGTTTGAAAGGAATTATTGCTCATGCAGTGTGAACACTCTTGACACAGTGTAAAATGTAAAACTATATTTTGTCATGGACATTGCATGTGAATCCTTCCGAAATGGCCAGTTGAATAGGACGCCAGATATCTGTGTATCGACAGTGCAGATGATAAGTTCCTCCTGTCAGAGACTGGAGTTCTCCACCTCCGTATATATCAATCCTCTCAACAATACACACTGGGTTGAGACACCGAAACGTCAGCCAGGAAACTCAGAGCCAAGCGTCTAGAAAACCGCTAGCTGATCACACACAAACAAACACACACATACACACATACACACACACACACACACACACAAACACGCTCACGCGCAGCGTCACCCCAGTGTTCTAAGCTGCAGGATAAGATGTGCTGGGGGTTGAGGCGTTTGTTTCTGGGCTGATTTGTTTGTTTTGGGTCCTGGCACCCAGATGAGCAGTAATCAGAGGAGTTAGCAAACAGGATTGGTTAAGCCATGACGCTGATCGGTCTGCTAGTTTTCCTCCCCCCCAAGGCACATGCAGCACCACGGACCTCAACCACTCAATCCCACAGAACCTCAGCGCAATCTGGCCCAGGCTAACAGAAACGGCACACTCCATAAACACTCGTCACACACGCACGCGCATCCACAAGCTCCCCAGATCGTTGCCCAGGAGCCTCCAGAAACAGACATTTTGGCGTTGTAGTTAGCAAACTGATTTTCAGATGCAATTCAACGGACCATCAAGCTTTATTAATACGAAATCGATGTGTGGTAGTGTGAGTGTGCTGTTGTGTTGCGTGGTCCTGGCGGATTTGGAAGACGTGTTACCATCTCCTCTGTTGCCCATCTTCACAGGCCTGAAAGGCTAGCATTAACATCCTCTTAGTTGTTGTGTTGCTGGCACAGAGTTAGCGCGGATACCTATCCCTCTCCCTTGGGCCCCTGTTCACCCTGGGCAACGTTAATTTCTCTTTATTACGCCATCATTTACCTCAAATGGCTTTGTCTCCCATTTCTGAATGTGCCCTCTCTCAGCCTAAGGCTTGCGCAGATTCCACTTTTGTATAGATCCCACATACTGACTGTACTGACTCTCTCCTCTCTCTCCCACTCCCTCTACTCCTCCACAGGCCTGGTGGTGCGAGAGGCCAGTATTGAGATCACTAGGCAGCAGGTAGAGGAGCTGTTCGGGCCGGAGGACTTCTGGTGTCAGTGTGTGGCCTGGAGCTCCGCAGGGACCACCAAGAGCCGCAAAGCCCACGTCCGCATTGCATGTGAGTACAACTTCCTGTCCGCCCCCCTGGTCACCACGGTCAGACGGCATTGGTCAGTGATTTGAGAAGCATTTATCAACTGTCATTGTCTGAGCCATGGACCAGAGACAGTGAGTGTTTTCAACAAAGGATAAACATATGGTATTTATTTCAGTGTTTCCGGTTATTTGTTAGTGGTTCTCAAATGGACTATTCTTAGTGTTGTTACTGGTACATACCAAATACAAACATGTTTTCCGGGAACAACACAGTTATTTCCTGTGACCCTGAGGAGAAGCCAATCAAAACAGTGAGGGAAGTGGAGAGTCTGTGGCAGAGACGAAATAACAGTTTTATAAGTTTGTATAGACCGGTTTCAATTGTATTTTCTTTGTGCTGTGTCTCTGTGATTGTAGCTGTTGATTACCCAGTTATCAACAGCTACAGTCATTACTCCTCCCAAACCCAGTTATCAACAACTACAGACATTACTCCTTACCAGAACCCAGTTATCAACAACTACAGACATTACTCCTTACCAGAACCCAGTTATCAACAACAACAGACATTACTCCTCTCCAGAACCCAGTTATCAACAACTACAGACATTACTCCTCTCCAGAACCCAGTTATCAACAACTACAGACATTACTCCTCACCAGAACCCAGATATCAACAACTACAGACATTACTAACCACTACCACTGAGTTAACAGCTACAGTCATTACTAATCACTACAATTGAGTTAACAGCTACAGTTATTACTAATCACTACCACTGAGTCAACAGCTACAGTCATTACTAATCACTACCACTGGGTTAAAAGCTACAGTCATTACTAATCACTACCACTGAGTTAACAGCTACAGTCATTAATAATCACTACCACTGAGTTAAAAGCTACAGACATTACTAATCACTACCACTGAGTTAACAGCTACAGTCATTACTAATCACTACCACTGAGGTAACAACCGCTACAGTAATTATTCAATACCACCAATACCAGTTCACAGCAGCCACAGTCATGACCTGACATAGACTTTTCTTGTCTTCAGAATGGCACAGAGCTCCACCAAGGCCATTTTAGTGGCTGTCAACTCACCAGTTCCATCTTTCCCCTTAAGAAGTAGGCTACCTGTGTAAGCCAGGCCAGGTCAGCCGCTGACCAATTGAGTCTGCTCCCCAGACAGTCCACTGCTATCCACCTCCATCCCGTAATAATCGGTCTTGATCGGCAGTCTACCACGGCTAACCTTTGCCTCATTTCATCAGAATGGATCAGTCTGTTATATGGTCCTGAAAGGATTACAGTAGCACCTACTGTATCTCTCCCATGGACTGATGGTGTGTTCCATTTACCTCGGAATTTGGAACTCAGGGCGGATGAATACAGTTGGTATTTTGGGGTTAGGAACATACAGTTGTCAGTGTTTTTTACTATGACATTTACTTTGATTGGCTAACGATTTGTTTGACTCCTCCCTCTCCATGGTGAAAGGCCATGACCTGACGTACTGGTTTGGGGGCAGATTTATTTATTTTTCACTGCAGTACTTTTCTTCCAAACAGCCTCACTGTGACGTTGTTTACTTCTTTGACCTCCTCAGAGTGAATCTACTATTCCTGAGGTATTTCGATATAGCCATTAAATACCGAAGAGGCCATGAAATGGGTACACAAGCAAATTAAATGAATTACTTGTCTGAAAAACCTACAAAAAATGTCCCTGGAATGACCCAGGGAATTAAACCAGTTATACAGAACCAAGTAACTGAAATTGTATGTATTTGTGGCCTTGTTATTTTTCAGCAAACTAGTAAAACTCACATTCGTCTAATTAAGTTGCACCTTGGTAATTCTCTCCGGTTGCCAGTCCCCTGGGTTTTACATCTGCAGCAAGGTTTAATGGTTTATTAAGAGAGGGATATTCGGCGTCGAAATAACCCCATAGCAGTGAGACTTCTGTAATTTAGCATGACAAGTAGCCAAACACCATGCACTTAGCATAATGGCAGTCAGATGTGGCGGTAGCTGGGGCCCGTGAGGAGGACTGGTGAGGCCCAGGAATTTCTGTGGTGGATCAGAGAATGGTGCAGCGCCCACAGGAATGTCTAGTCAGCCTTACACACAGCCCTGCTGTGCATCTAGCTCCACATCGCCTCAGCCCTGGTGAGGGGAACCAAGTCTCTCTGTTTCTCTTCCTCCTCTCTCACTCTTTCCCTCACTCGCTCTCACTCTCCAAAGGAAACCACGCTGAGTTAATTCCCTCAATCTTATATACACTCTCCAATCTTTTAATTTCATACTCGCTCTTTAGGGAACATTTTCCATTCCAGTGTTTTATGACACAGTGAAATGAAATGTTATTACAATATATCTCCCTAAAGACAGATGTAAAGTTCAAATGAAACCTCAGATCCCCTGGTATTTAAATTTCGGGGCAATTTGGTCTTAGGTGTTGATAAGGCTGTTATGTTTTGCTGTGTCTGGTGGGGATGTTTTTCTAATGAGATCAGAGCTAAGCTCCTCTTCTCCTGCAGGGGTTTGAGGCAGTGAGATGATCAATGGATTATTTCTGTTCCAGTCCTACCCTCCCTGGTGATGGTTGTCCGACAGGCTGGAGATCATAAAACGAACAGTCATTTTCAAATGGGTGGACTGGTAGACAGGTGCTTTCTGTATTGAAGGGGTTGGTTCAATACATAAGGTTATAGATGAACATCGATAACCTTACGTCCCAGAGCATGTTGAATATATCACACCGTCGTTTGTGTAAAAGAATTCAGCTTCCTTCAATAATAATTCCAGATTTCTCCTGGCTAGTCTTACATGGAGAATGATGGAGAATGACTGGAGATTTGTTGAATGCCCAGGCTCCTCAAAATGGTCCCCATTGTCTACATTCATGCAGTATTCAAACTCTGCCAATGGCTGGTCTATTGTATTAGTGTGTATTACTGTGATTGAGGCAGTCTCAGTCTTTATGACTTTCTGCTCTCCTTCAGTCTGCATGTCTGCCTGCCTTTCTGTCGATCTGCCTGTCTGCAGAACATCATTACAACTCCAATAGCATTGTTTGAATCCTTTATTTGTCTCTCTTTCACTTTTCCGCTTGTTTTCTCTCTGTCTCTCTTTTTCTCTCTGTCTCCCTCTTTGTTTCAGTTTAGACATGCCAGTGAAGAGCAGTCATGATGTGGGTGTGGGCATCAAATCCACTATTTTCTGCTTTATGGTCTAGTTTGCTCAAAATACAATGGTGATGAGGATACTATTTTGAACCAGCTGCGACAAACGTTTTGTGATATATCCATAAAAGGCATTTCACTGTCCATCTGTTGATGCCTACATTTGGTTACTCTGCGTGTGAGCCAGTCTGTTTTTTTTTTTTCCTGAGTCCCAAAACAAAATGCTAAAGCCATCCAGAACCAAACAATTTTATTTAACATTCGCAGAAGATGTCTATAGCCTTATGTTATGGCATAATGTTCGAGCTTTCCAGACTGTCAAATTTAGGGAGAATCTGCCAAAATCTGTCTACAAAACTTGATGGAACTCTTAACTACCCCCCACGGTTGGTTTCCACGGATACCGAGTGTTGCTGAGAGTAGAAATGTATGTTCGGGAGTTTTGACCCGGAATAATTTGGAAGTTTCCTCTCGTGAAAAGCACACCATTGAGACAGCTTTTTTTGACTCTGTGACTTTTTGGAGGGTAATGTTCTGCTATTCTGTGTTCAAAGTCACACTTAATATCCATGTCCCAAAACAGTGTATGTCCCATCACTGTGTATGTACACCAGTAGGTCATAGACCAGGTGCTCACCTCACACTACAGCCCATTTCAGTGGCATCAACAGAGCCTGATAGACAGTTTGATGTACCGCATCACTACCCTGTGTTCCATATCAAACCCATTCAGAAACTAGGAATGGTTCTCTTTTTGCTTTCCTCTGGTTTGAGCCCAGCGAGTGGCAGAGGGGTTCAAACTCCACGGGTCCCTACAGCCTTGATTTGCTGTACTTATAGAGCAGATATAGTTTTTTAGCTTGACTTGCCTTTCAGCTTGAGGCATCTTTGCTTTTTAAGCAGGGTGGGTCCATGGATGGCTTAACAGTGATAGTCAGAGTTGAGTTCATGACAGCTCCTCCAGACTGTTCTCAGGGATTGTGTGGAAGTTAGTGTGTGTGTGTTGGTGTGTGTGTTTGTGTGTGTGTGTGTGTGTGTGTGTGTGTGTGTGCGTGCGCGCTCAGGTCTGTATATTGACACCATGGCCTATATTTAATAAAACTTGGCCGATGGTTTTTCAAAAAAAGATTCTCTCAGAGTTGTATAAAAGTATAAATTCCCACACAGCACTCAACAAAACGTTTACAGATTGAAACAAAAAAGAATCACTAGTGCCTGAACTCAAACATATGTTTTTATTTCTTTACTCCAAAGGAACAATGTTATTCCAGACTCTTTGGTAAATGTGGTTACTGGGTTTGATTAAATGGACTCCTATGTTAGGGAGTTAGTGTGGTTAAACAGCAGAACAGGGATATTGTAGACTGTGGAAAGTCACTGGATTTGGGGTGTACCAGTGGATATTTGATGCTCCACTGAATCTGTTCTTTAGCAGTTCTCCCTCTCGGTCCCCTTTTCTCTTCTCTGTCTCTATCTCTGGATCTCTCTGCCAGTTCTTTCACTCTCTCTGTCTCTCTCTGCCAGTCCTCTAACTCTCTCTGTCTCTGCCAGTCCCTTAACTCTCTCTGTCTCTGCCAGTCCTCTAACTCTCTCTGTCTCTGCCAGTCCCTTAACTCTCTCTGTCTCTGCCAGTCCTTTCACTCTCTCTGTCTTTCTCTGCCAGCCCCTTAACTCTCTGAGTCTCTGCCAGTCCTTTCACTCTCTCTGTCTCACTGTCGGTGTTAGTCAGTTCTCTCATTTCTTAGTCTATATTCCCTCTCTCTCTCGCTCACACATTCTCTCTCTCAAGCCCCCCGTCATCTCTATATTATTACTGCTGCTCCTGTCATGTCTCAGCAGGTGATGATGTATTCCTAATGAGCTTTGGGTTTCAGTGTAGCGTGACTCTCACCTTAACCCCCCCAACCCACCCATTGCCTTCTCAGTCATACACCCCCCACTGTCCCGGTCCTGCCCAACTCCATCAGGCTCACACGAAGGACAAATATTGGCTTTTTATTAGAGAAGGGGGAGCGATCCGTCGCTCTGCCGCTCACCGCCATCCACCTCTGGTTCTTCTGGCTCTCTTTGCAATCAGACGAGGTGGAGTGAAGAGAGGTGTCGTTTTATTAAGGTGTAGTCTGCACCATGCGCTGCTCTGTTTGCTAGCCGGTGAACTAAGAAAGATGATCTACTTGAAATAAATTGTCACGTGATTTCATTCAGCCTCCCCACCAGGTCCTCGTTATACAGAATGTATGTGTAATACGCCTGGTTTAGGACCTGTTTATTCACGGTGTGTTGACATGTTCTTCTCCAGATCTCAGGAAGACGTTTGACCAGGAGCCCCTTGGAAAGGAAGTTTCTCTAGAACAGGAAGTACTTCTTCAGTGCCGCCCACCAGAAGGGATCCCTGCTGCTGAGGTAAGGGTTCATGTTTACGTCTCCCTGTCTCAGTGACGGACTGGTCACTTATCTTCAACTGAAGGAACAGACATTGACCCATCCAGTAGGGCTTTAGCTGGTTTGCGTGCACTTACCCAGTCACGCTGAACAGGAAGAACTTCTCTCTGGAACTACTCTAAGCAGCCTAGAGCTTTGGCCCCATAATGTCAGCTACACTGGGACCTCGCGTCATAACCGCGTCTCTACTCCTCCCTAACAGATGGCATCTCTAACTTCCCTCCTCCCTCTTGATCCTGACACAAAGAGCTGGCTCTGCCGCAACAACGCGACAAGGCAATGAGACTTACAACTCTTGTAACAACACTGTGCTTTCCGGCCTCTTTGTGCTCCTTTTCTTACCCACAAATGCCGTCTGTGAAAATTCTTCAACTGCACGTCCTGCATGGAAGGTTGGCCAACTGAACTGGCCTGATCCGAGGAGAGGTTTAGTAGCGGCGCTGCGGGGAACGATCGAGCTTCCTCAGCGTGAATGGTCATAGCATGCTAATGCAGCAGGACTACCACCGCGAACGACATTCCTGGAGGCTTATTTGATGCACGTGTAATAATCCCGATTGTTTGTGGTTGTGTCATTTAAGGGGCTCGATAACAGATTAGTCGCATTTAACCGGCCACACAAAACCAGTTCAGGAGGACGGTCTGTCTGTAGTTTTAATAGAAGTTACCTTGTATCAAAATACGAAATAGATTACCGTTCCACACATTTCCTAAAGGCTGGTTAAGGGAGGGGAAACGTGTTGTTGTCTGCAATAAGAGCAGGCCTCGTCAACAGGGTCACTGTGAATATCCCAACTACGCCCAGTAGCAGACCCACCCACCCCATGTCCTCTCCATTCTACCTAGCAAATGTGGTGCAGACCTCAACGACACATTACAGGGATAGAGATAGTGGAGCAAGATTGAAAGGGAGGGACGGAAAGAGAAGGTGAAAGAGACAACGGGAAAGCCGAAAAGGCAGGGGCAGAAAAGGGTGTTTGGGAGAGAATACCGAGAGTTATGGTGTGTGAGAGAATTGTGAGCCTCTGCATAGTTTTTTCTCGGGTCTGATCTCGGAGAAGGCCTGCGACTGACCCGGAAAAGCAGACGGGAACTGCCTTGCCTTTATTGCCACTGAGGAGTGCTGACAGACGACAAATGGAACTAAGTTGCGGGCCAAACTCTCTGTCAAACTCGCCTTCTAACTTCTTCTAATCCGCGTCTCCTGGTGACACCGACTGTTTGTGTCGGTGATGCCAATCAAGCCTCTCGCTGATTGGCTCGGCGGGATAATTAAGACGCAGCAGGAGCACAATTACGATGACACATCTGTGCTCATCAGGACCTTACTGTTACTTCAGCAACACAGCTGTGCACTGATGGATCTGATGGAATCACTGTCATCACTGTCTTCATCATCGACCGAGGAGCATGAAGTCTGAGTGGAATTGCGGTCGCTAGTTTGTGTTCCGAAAGGGGGCGGGGGGTACCGGATTGATGTGGAAGCCTAGGCCGCCCGCCACTGCTTGTGGAGAGGCACACATCCAACGCCATGAATTACTCACATGCACTTACCTCACTTGAAAAATAAAGGCAACAGTCCATTACTTGGTATTTTTCTTATTTTCTGAAGTAAAACACAGCTGTTGAAAAAGAAAAAAGACTCCAATCCTGAGAGCCTTTTTCCTCTCTCCGTTTTGTCAGGCGTTTTCTCACAAACGCTTCAGGAACTCGGCTGGGGAAAAACAGATGGGCCTCGAGTCTGTGGCTGCGCATGCATCTGCAGAAATATGTAACGGAGTCACTGCAGATGAAAGATCTGTCATCTTCCAGCCCCACGGACACACAGAGGGAGGGGGAGAGCTGTTGAGATTGGCCGGGTCTGGATCCAACGGGCTGTCACAGGCTGTTATAGTGGATGACCACGGCCAGGCCGGGGCAGAGAAGCTGAGGCAACGAAGGACCAGGTCGCGCTGCCCATTCCGCTCACGTCGTGCACTTTACGTCTTTGCGCTCTATCTCTCAGATGCATTGTCATGGATTCTGCCAGCCTTCTGGGCCTTCACGGCTCTATGCACGGATTCACATCACATACACACCCGCACAACAATGGCAAACGCATGCTGGTGTTTACACACACACACACACACACTTGAGATAACGCTCATACGCGTACCGGCATGCACATCAGACACTTTTGGTTTTACCCTTGTTCTTACCATGTCTCCGGTTGTACCTTGAAGCCTTAACCTAAACTTTTCATTCAGCTTTATTTCTTTACGTATTTTTTTTGTCCACATGTATAGCAAATCACGGACACACACACAAGCGCTAACATTGTATTAAATTATATTCTAAATGCTATAAATACTACATACTAAGCAAATAGGATTTTTTTTTTGTGGTCACGCAGTTCTACATTTTAAAAGGGATTTCAACGTGGAATCCATAAGGACATCAATGCTCCCCACCAGCTACAATAATGAGACATCATTCGTTATCCCAGTTACGTACCTTAATCTGAGATGGCACAGGGAGTCACTTCTCCTGTTGACCTTCTACAATATTAATCTCCTTCTAAGTATTACTCGCGCCTTTGTTCCTCTCCGTTGTTTGGATTCTTGCCCACAGTATTCTTTCATGTTATGAGAAGGAAACCAAAGGGGATAAAAATCCACACTAAACTAACCGACACTGAGGAAGAATCCATGGCTTCGGGCCTCACAGACCTTTCACACATTCTTTGCTGTTGTACTTGATGGGTAGTCACACACTCTAGCTGCTCAACACACACGCACGCACGCACACACAGACACACACACACACACACACACACACACACACACACACACACACACACACACACACACACACACACACACACACACACACACACAGTAATAAGAAAACAAGCAGCAGCAGACATTTATGTTGGCACCCTCCACCAACATTACAAATGGAGCTTTGGCCTGAGAGGACTGAAACAGTGGGATTGAGGTTTCTGAAATAGCACAGCGGTTGAGTCATTTAAATGAGTCTTCTGTGCTCTCAGAATACAATAGACATGAACCAGGCTCCCCTGGAAGTCATTGTTACATATGTTTCCATCCCCATACATATTTAATGTGCTTAATCAAGAGCAGAGGGAAAATGTAATGTGAGCGGCTATTCTAGTGGGTGGGTGAAAAAGACCACCATTTTAATTCCTCACAGTTTCTGTAAAGCTGAGCGAGACCAAAGCAGAAGTGAGGGGTGGGGGGGAGGGAGAAAATCTGAGTAGGGAAAATACTTTCTGGCAACCTCATGAGGTCGGACCCTTCTCTTTCATTACCTCTATGAGGCTCTTTCATTAAAGCCCAAACGGTCAGCTCACACTAGCTACAGACAGTCTGTCCCTTTCAACACACCAATATGTGGCCAACTGCTCATAAAACTGACTTAAATCTGCCTTTCAGAAAGAACTAAGCTTTATCGTTCCCCCTCTCCATTTTTCTTCTTTTCTTTCTTCCCTTTCTGACTCGCGTCCCTCTCCCCTCATCGGAGGACTTGTCACAGCCCCGAGATAAAGACGGGTTCAGGGGTGACGCAGCGCCACTGCCATTCCGCCAGGCCTGTTGCCATGGAAGCAAGCTTTTAATTCAGGCATCTTGTTGGTCCGACGGGGTCCTGCCGTGTTATCATGGGCAACTAGTCATGGGGGCTCGACAGGGAAGAGGCCCCTAAGTCCAAACGGATTTACAATTACACACCAGAAGACAGGCGAGGGGATGTGAGAGGGCTAGGGAGCAGAGCAATCGCTACCTAAACCAGCTATTCTCAAACCAAGGTCTGTGGACCAGCGCCGGTCTATAGATTAATACCTGCCAGTCCATGGCAAATACCTTGTGGCAGAAGTCCTGCTGATTGCAGTGGATTTGTCTCAATTCACTGAATGTGTCCCCTAGTTAATTGTGACTAAAGGACTAACCTGGTGTCGGATGGTAGGCTACAAACAGAACACCATTTTATTCCTTTAAATTAGCTTTTGGTTGGATCTATTAGCTGTAATGTAAGCTCAAATAAGGACATGGACGTTTGTTTCCTCATGTCTTGATGGATCTAGTTGAATCTGTATCTAAACAATTTACTGTCCCTGGCCTCCCTGCATTTCCTGTTTCTCAACATTCAGTGTAACTCATTCTTCAGTGGGGGCATATTTTTAGCCCCGGTCCTTCTATGCAGGGAAGGTTAAGGCGCAAAGTACACATCAGGCCGGCAGTCGGGTCACCTTGTCAGAGAGGAGCAGGAGCGCGTGCTCGTTCGTACACCGCCAGAAGAGGAGAGCGCAGGAGGAGACGAGAGACAGGGCGGAGGGTGTCAACAGTAAAAGCACTTCTGAGTGCCTGGTCGCGGCAGAACCGGCGGAGGAACAGGATGTGTGTGTTCATTAGCGGGGCCCAGGGGAGAGAGTGTCAGGAGGCCAGGACTAATCCCCACAGCAACCAACCCAATGACTGCCCTTAAGGCTGCTGCTTGTCAATCATCTCAGTCGTGATGTGTTCCTTGGGTGTAGTTACCGGACTCGCTCTCTCTCATTCCTCTCTGGCTCTCGGCCTTCTTAAATCGTTTGTATCTAAAAGTCAGTACAGTCCAACACAAACCGCGGCGTCAGAGCAGGTTAACGAGCAACAGATTCACAACAGAAACTGTGCGACCGTAGAGGACGCTGAGATGGCCGATGACTTGTCTTCCTGGACGTTAGACATGGTTATGAGGTGGCCTCCATGGCTGTACAACTAAGCCTGTTTTGCTCTGCAGTCAGTCAAAGCCTGTGTAGAGCGGCGTCACGTCGATCAATGTTCTCATACAAGGGAAGCTTTAATTCTCATTAATCCACACATTGGTTTTTCACGTATTTTCCTATTTGTTGTCGGGGCCGATTCCGAGATGGTGGTTTGATGTCTGAATCACTGGGATTTAGGATGAATTCTGCTCCCTTGTGTGACTCGTTCTTCGGGTGATTGATTTGTTCTGTAGTGAAGACGTACAGTATGTATTTATATAGTACTATGTAAAATGAATAAATTACCTGTTCAGGGTGTTTACTCCGATTCATCCGTCAGTTACATGATGAAAGCACCGACTTGTCAATCAGAATGGATGTGAACCGACTTCATTGGAATATGTTCCCTCAGTGATTTCGTTCATTTTTCCTACCGTCTAAAGGATCCAGCCGCCCGCCCATCTCCCGTGTTTTCCACCCCCGTGTTCTACAGGTTCATCCTGTACCAATACACATCGGCGTGTTGTGTCTTGCTCTACATGGCGGGGCGTCACATCTCTTCCCCCGCTTACTTACGGGATGAAGTTGTTAGGTGTAAGAACAAGAAGCCCTGCGGTCCATTTAACATCCCCCACAGCAGTCCTTCCTTAGATGGTGGTGGCAGAGATGGTGTGACATCTCCACGATGGGGGACGGTTTGAATGGCAAGTGGCATTGCCACCCAGATCCAGGGGACAATTAGAGCAGAAGACAAGCCTCTCTGACACAACTGACCTCCAGTGTCTCCTTGACCTCCAGCGCTAATTAGGACATCAGCCTGATGGGGCTTCCTGTGTCTGTTTCGACTGGACACACACACACACCCAACCACATAACTTCAGCGCCTTCATTTCCACATAGAAGAGCCTGTGGGGATACGTATATGAGCTAGCCAGAAATGGTATGTTGATAGTGGAATTACTGTAATGTTTTTGTCCTCTAAGCAGATTTGGGTAAAGTACTCATTGTTCATGATAAAGCAAACAGTTTTGTCTCTCAAAAAGTGAGAGCTTTGGGCCAATTCAATGCGCGAGGGAGAGAGTTATGTTTCATTTAACATGCACCTTTTCCTTTCATCTTGTTAAGATGAAAAACCCAGGATGAATGCTAAATGCCATACCTAATAATGTATGTATTATCATGTTATCTTTTATAGCAGACCTGCTCTGTCTGTTTCCCCCGTCCTCGTGACAGTCCTGCAGGTGTCAATGAGAAACACCGCCTTCCATCTTTTCTCTACATCTCTTTCCATCTGTCCTTCTCTCCTCCCACA
This sequence comes from Esox niger, assembly GCA_016801105.1. Classification (NCBI taxonomy): domain Eukaryota; kingdom Metazoa; phylum Chordata; class Actinopteri; order Esociformes; family Esocidae; genus Esox; species Esox niger. The sequence continues at coordinate 31,260 of JACXGJ010003073.1, forward strand.
CGTTCTCATTATACACTGACTCTTCTCCTCTTTTTTCTTTCACTGTCTGTCTATGTGTTCTCTACTCTCCCCATCTCTCCTCTCCCCTCTCCCCCTCACTCCTCTCTCCCTCTCCCCCTCTCTCCTCTCCCTCTCCCCCTCTCTCCTCTCCCTCTCCCCCTCACTCCTCTCCTTCTCCCCCTCTCTCCTCTCCCTCTCCCCCTCTCTCATCTCCCCCTCACTCATTGGTCTTCCTTCGGCCACTCATTCGCTCCCCCGGATGTGTATTGGTCCTCGGGTGTCTCTGTCTTTGTCCTCCGTCACTCTACCTCACTCTTTGTCTATTTGTGTTTCTCTCTTTTCTCTGACAATGGGTCTTCCTCTGTGTAAGAAAGTTGACATGAGACAATTTCCCTCTGTTAACAACAAGAATTACAAGTACTCTTCCAATTAAATACTATTAGAATGGACGCATGCCAATCAGTCAGTAACAAGGTGTGTGTGTGTGTGTGTGTGTGCGTGTGTGTCTGTGTGTGTGTGTGTGTGTGTGTGTGAGGTTCTGAATGCTTCTTTGTTCGGATCACTCACATTAGTTATTTTTACAAATGGTTTTAATTGTATCTATGGTCTTAACCCAAAGACCAAAACCAGTTGTGTCTATTGTACTAAACCATAATCCTTTTTCTTCATGGGGACTGGCGGAATCTCTGTGAGGTTGAGTTTTCCTTCTTTTATTTTCCTTGTGGGGATACACAAACACACACACAAGCTTTCCTTTTTTATGCACTGGAGTTTCCACCTCTCCGTCATTACTCCTTTCTTTTCCCTCCCTCCTTCTGCTAGCACTAAAAAGGTCTTTTGTTCAAATTTTAATTACCCTCTCACATAAAACAGCTCTTGACTTCTGAACGCAGCGTATTTGGAGAGGCTGCCGCCCTGATTGGTGCAAAATTGGATAACCACCTCTTTGTGCCGACTGTCAATCTCCATTACAAGAACAGGCTTCACATATCGAAGGCTGTGATTTACAGAAAAATATGTCATGGTTTCACCAGAAATGTTCATGTCTCTGAAATGTTTTCTGCTTAGTTGTGTCTCTGTCATTTGTTTAATTGAAATCTTTGTCACAAGCCTTTTCTAAATCAATCAGTCCTTTGAATAGAGAATAGGCCTGAAACACTGTGATACACAGTACCTCTCACAGGTGTTTTAACCCAAGTTGTATTCACGGGGTATCTTCACAGCTGAGGTGATCTGGCCTTGCTAGCGCTCATCATACTTGTCAGCCTCATACACTATTTAACGAGGTCTGAATGGTTGTGTTGGTCATTCTAGCACAAGGCCATGTGTGTTTCACATCTCTAAACACATGGGAATACATGTCCCTGAACACACATGGGAAACCGCATCCCTCAACACACACGGAACCACACATGCCTGAACACACACAGGACCACACATGCCTGAACACACACGGGACCACACATGCCTGAACACACACGGGACCACACATGCCTGAACACACACAGGACCACACATGCCTGAACACACACAGGACCACACATGCCTGAACACACACAGGACCACACATCCCTCAACACACACGGGACCACACATGCCTGAACACACACAGGACCACACATGCCTGAACACACACGGGACCACACATGCCTGAACACACACAGGACCACACATGCCTGAACACTCTGGAACACACATCCCTGAACACTCTGGAACACACATCCCTGAATACTCAGGAACACACATCCCTGAATACTCTGGAACACACATCCCTGAACACTCTGGAACACACATCCCTGAATACTCTGGAACACACATCCCTGAACACTCTGGAACACACATCCCTGAATACTCTGGAACACACATCCCTGAATACTCTGGAACACACATCCCTGAACACTCTGGAACACACATCCCTGAATACTCTGGAACACACATCCCTAAACACACTGGAACTTTAGGAAAATGCACAAAAAAGGCATAACCAGTGTCTCAGCAAGCCAGGCCGGCCCAGCTTAGCTAAACCGACACACACAAGCTGCTCCCACGTACTCCTGTTTGTGGGTTGTTTGCTCGTTGCCTCAGTAAATGTAGTGATGCATATAATCACTTGTGCGTGTCTCCCTCCCAGTGGATTTATATGTAATCCTTATTGATTTACTTTACTGGAGTTTTATGATTACCTCCGGCGTTATCGCTATTTGCTGTCATTATGTAGATTTTCTTTGTTGCATTAGACCTATTGCACATCACTTTGACACCAGACCTTGACCTCGATTTGGTTTTCCTATGCAGCGTCATTACCGAATGTGCAGTAAACAATTCCGTCTTGCTTAGTTTGACCTTGTTTGGTTCGAAACCCTGTAGGGACCTGAGGGCGTTTCGTAGCCAGAGTTCCTCATGGTCGACCGGGCCATTTCTTTCCACCTACTAACTTAATTAACAACCGGTGCTGACAGACTCTGATAGAGATTCTGAAACTGTAAAGATGCACCGCATTGACGCCGAACAACGCAAACCCTTTCAAATCCATCATTCACGTGATGTTTATGACACCCACATTTAGGACTACTGCTTTATTGAATCAGAAATGAGACCTCCTGCTACATGTAGTTTAGATCCAGAGAACTGTCATCGTCCCCGTCATCTGTCGAAGAGATGGGAGTCGATCAGCGTTTCTTGATTGCGGTGCTTTGGTGGCTCTGTGACAAATGACACGTGAGGCCATGTCTAATGGGAGCCGAAGTCACGAAGCGGGAGGTCTTCAAGTCGACATTAGAACTGCATCTGAGGCGAGATGTGAGGTGGTTTATCGCGTTGTTGTTCTTGTGAAGTTCGAGGGGCTTAATTTCAATGACGAGTCAGTCAACAGGGGAGGGGATGTTAGCGTGTGTTTCCGCCGCACGGCACAGCATGGCTCAATGCCATTGATTTGCCTGATAAATGTTTATGGAGGAAAACACTCATAAGCACACTATCAGCAGAGATATACAACATTGAGCATACAGAAGTCTTCCGTTGCTTATTGTTTTCCTGTTCTCTTTTGAAGTGGATCCGTCCCCCACGCTCACGATCGGCGTGTGTGCGGTAGTATTATGAGATGTCGGATGCGTCGGGTTTGAGTGGGAGTTTTAAGCTGCAGTTAATTGCTGCCAGTGTTGAAAGTAGCTCTGCCTTAAAGGAAAATACCACCCAAACACCATCTTCTGGTATTTGGTTCATTAGTGTCACAGAGGCACTTTTTTGTATTTTGAAAGTTCTACATCTTCAAAACATTTTGGTTCGATCAACAATGGACTAATGAAATGAAGACGAGACAGAAAAACAGGAAGTCAGACAAGCAAGCAAAAAGGCAACGCGAGGCAAGCAGTTCCAGGCGAGCCTGACGCCTTCTGATGTTGTGTTCACTCTGGTATGTGTATATCTATTATCTTCACATAGCGGAGATGGTAACGAGGCTTCACCCTCACACCTATCCTAATCTGTCCATCAGCCCTCCCGATACTGGTTTTATAACAACGCCTATCAAAACAACGGTGTTATTCCTTTCAGACCCACTGCACCCGCTTATTCCAACAAAAGCCACTTGGATGTCCAGTCTCATTGAGTCACTTAAGACCAGCAGTTCCAGTTTATTTACACTTGGCAGGGTTCATGTGGGAGAGTTACTTAAGTTCTTTCGGTGTGTAGATCATGTGTCTTCCGATTGTTTTCTGACATTGGCTGGCGGAACCAACTTCTTATCTCCTCGGCCCTGCTCTGATCTTATCTGGCATCTTCTGCTTCTCAGGAAGAGGCACAATGCACAGGATGTGTCCCGCTCCGTTCAGCCCACTCTCTGCGCTCGGAACACATTCCCCAACTCGAACCAACCAAACACAGGATGGCTGCTCTCCAGAGGAATCACAGTCAGAGGACTCGGAGGAAAAGTGTGAAGAAGTCTTTGAAACTGATGAGTCTGCCTTTGTCTGTTTTTTTAGAGCAGACGGGTTTTTGCCAGAGGCCTTGCCTTCACACAAAAGGAGTTGTAGAGGATGAAAAGTGTTTTTGTGATTTATGGTCAAATGAATGCCCCAAACAGTGCCCTGTTCTCAGATTTTACCAGGAGTTCAATATCTGGATGATTTGGAAAAACAGAAGCTCATGAGGAAAGGTCCAGCTTTCCAGTTCCCAGAATAACTGTGAATTACCTGCCCTCTCGCTGTCTGACTATACAGGATTACTTTGTTCTGTTCAAGGGAAATAAAAAGACAACATGATAGCTATTGACTTTTTATAGAAAGTCTGTCCTCAGAGACATTCACAGCTGTGCTGTAAGCGGAGTTGAGCTTTATTGGAGAGGTGAAGGGAAGACTTGGAGGGGGAAAAGTGTCTTTAACACTTTAGAAAGCTCCTTGTGATTTATTCCGGAGGAAATCAAGTTAACATGTCTGACTGCTGTGTCGTCCCAGTTTCATGTCTGCTCTCACCGACTTGTTTTGATGTTTACTGTTCCACACCGAGAATATTACTCATGGTTCCCTATACCATTCCCTCTCAATATCTCACTCACTCTCTCTCTCTCTCTCTCTCTCTTTTTCTTTTTCAAGGTGGAGTGGTTAAAGAATGAGGAGATCATTGACCCTGCTGATGACCGTAACTTCTACATCACCATCGACCATAACCTGATCATTAAACAGGCCAGATTATCAGATACCGCTAACTACACTTGTGTTGCAAAGAACATCGTTGCTAAGAGACGGAGCACCACGGCGACAGTCATCGTCTACGGTAACGATCGAATCCCTGATAACCTTGTTTAACCCTTTCTAGGCATGGTGCCGTCACGTGGCCTCTCACCCAAATATGAAATATCTTTAAATATCATCAGTTTCATTCATCTTCTGGATCTGTTAATGAATCATTGATGTGTGTTCCAGTATTGGAATCATGTAGGCCCACTTTGCAAAGTAGAATCATCAGCTAGAAGGGGTTCAGAGAACCATATAATATTTAACACTTGGTGAGAGGGTGGTTTTTGCTTATGTCCTTCCCTCAGAATTCCGGGAACGGTACAGGGTAATTGCTTGGCCTAGTGACATTCTCAGGACAGTTTAAGGCAATGTTATTTTCTTCATATTTAATGCTATAGAATAAGTAACAGACTTCCCTGAACATTTTATAATGGTGTAGAACTAGTCAACTCCTGTTGTTCTTTACCAGAACCCTTCCTACATTATTAGATAAAAAATTACATTTTCAGAGAACATTAGGAAAGCTTTCCAAAACAAGAAAATGTTTTAAGGATTTTATATCAAATAAATATACTAAATTCTGTTCTCAGCATTAAAACTGTCACTATCCTATAACTGGCTAAATGTGTTACTGTCCACTAATAGGCCACACCTGATCTTTATGTCTTGTTTCCTTTGAGAATGTGTTTGGAATAGACTAACCAGGAACAGCTTTCCTTCTTACTAGCACATTGGACATTTTCCATTCATAAAGGACAGAATTCCATGCATAAAGAAGATCATAGGCTCAACTCCTACTGACATGTCACAATAAATAAATACTGTTTGAAGTCTAATGAGAGACAATTGCATGTTTCCAGTCTTTACTTGGAGTTCAACAACATTACCCCATTACAGGTTCATTTTTTTCCCCGAAGTATTATTCAGTATCCTTAAATAAACCAATCATTTCCGTTCTCAGAGTGTTAATAAAACCGTCCTGGAAAACCTAAGCAACAAAAGTTTTAAAAAATCTGAATCGCCCTGGAAAATAAAAATGAACTTTACTCAGTTTTACTGGTTGGGGATGTTACGAGCCTGTTACGACAATCAACCTGAAACCAAGGATATCTGCTAGCTGGGTATTGTACATGTCAATTCTACTATAGATTTTATGAATGTACACTATAAATAATGCTTTACACTCTGTACCACATTCTCCTGTCTTGATCCAGCCTAAGGGGGTATCTGAGTGTTTTGAACTTCTTGACTTTTCTTCTTTTCTTTTCAAAACAGCATTTAAGGAGGACCCCAACTGTGCTTTAACACTAACACACACACACACACGCACACACGCACACACAATCCACTGAAATATAACACCACAGCACTTTCCCAGTGCAGTTTAACTTCATCATCTGCTGTAGTGGAAAGAAATAGTTATAACTGAAAGTTCGTCAACAAGCAACTATGTCATCCCATCTGGAGTTATATTGAACTTGTGTGAATTAGCTGGAGCTGTCAGACTTTGTTACCTTTTAAATGTAGCGGCCCGGCCATCACGACCCGCACCCCTCCAGTGAGTCCAAAGCACTGTACCTCCTATCCACTGCTCCAGATTAGACCGTGGTGACAGCTCTGCCATCCTGGCTCACATCGTGACGACCATTAAGGCCTCAGGACTCTTTCTCCCTTGGGGGGAAACGAAACTGCCCACCCACCACGTCAACTTGTTAAGCCAGTCATCAGTCTGTCAGCTTGGCTAATCATCAACTGACAGACACCAGGCCATTTATAGCCTTTACCCACCTACACACAAACACAGACGCGTGCGCACACACATGTTCATGTTATTCGTATTGCTTCACTTGTGAGGACCTCAATGGGGATAGTATGTAAACCCATAAACCATGTTCCCAAAAACCTTCACCTTCAATTGCATGAACATCTCAAACCAACCCCAAGTTCTAAATCGTAATGCCTAACCTGAACCGTAAGCCTAATTCTATAACTCAATCTAAACCGACTGAAGCTGAAGTGGTCTCTTTAAGTGATGACTGGCAAAATGTCTTCGCTTCCCCTGATGTCCATCGGTTGTGGTACTGGTCTGGTCTTCTGTTCCTCACGTATAGTAATACACACACACACACACACACACACACACACACACACAAGGCACAAGACACAGGCAGACAAACACAAAGCCAGACCAAAATGTGTGGAGGTTTATAGGAATTGATGGTGTCCCTGGGGTCAGGGTTCAAATCCAGCCCAGCATTGCCTCCCAGTGAACCCAAACGTCCATAAATCCCCCAACCACTCTAAGTCTGTCATGAAGCGTTAGGTGGCTCACATTATGTTACAGTCCTATTTGCATATTGATCTATTTTAGTTGTCCTTCTTGACAGGGGTTGGGAGTAGTAGAGCGTTTGTGTGTGTGTGTGTGTGTGTGTGTGTGTGTGTGTCAGCAGACTTTGGGGTGTTCAGAGACCAGGGTCGTTGTCCCTGCTTCACTAATGCAGTCTGGGAGGCCTGAGCCAGATAGCCGGGAAACAGCTTTGATGTTGGCTCATCCTTAAAAGAATGAACCAGCCCGCGTTGCATCAGTCCCCCATCCCCTGCATGCACACACACACACACACACACACACACACACCAGTCCCCAAAACTATAGATTGGAGAGTTCTGTCTGACAATAGTGATCCGAAATAAAGAGGAGAGCGTGAAAGAGAGTGTGTTTCGAGATTGGTTTCGTAATTGCGAGAGAAGACAGAGCAGCCCATTGGCTTTCCAGATACACAGAGGAGGACAGACAGAGAGAGGGATAAAGAGATAGAAAGGGAGTGAGAGAAAAAGGGATAAAGAAAAGGATAAATGTAGACAGAAAAAAAAACAAATCCCAGAAGGAAAGAAAGACTGAAGAAATGTGAAGCCCAGGCTCCCCTGGAGTCTGGTGCTTGGGGCTTCACTCATCAGAAGAGCATCACGTTGTAAAGTCTTGGCTCGAGAGCCCTCCAGACACTGAAATGCCACAGTCATGTTCTCAGCCACACAAGTGCCGTTCTTCTACGGATTTATTCTGAGACGGATGAAAATGAAGGAAAGGAAGAGATTTGAGGGATTCCGAAGATGGAAAATGAATCCAATAATAATATTGGATTGAATAACCTGTCCACAAGGCAAAATGACCGGCAGGGCTGATGTGTGACAAGAAGTTTTCTGCAGGTTCATTCAGACTGAAAAGGGCCAGGTCCGGACACGGAGTCTTGTGTTTTGCTGCCTGTTGAACCTGTCGTTGTCTCTGTTTCAGTGAATGGCGGCTGGTCAACGTGGACAGAGTGGACAGTGTGCAACAGCCGCTGCGGACGCGGCTTTCAGAAGCGAACGCGGAGCTGCACTAACCCCGCCCCGCTCAATGGAGGCGCCATCTGCGACGGGCAAGGCATCCAGAAGCTGGCGTGCAACCCTCTGTGCCCAGGTAGCGTCATAGGTCCACGTGTCACGGCTCTTGGGGGGGGAGCAGAGGAGGGCAGCTTTCTGGGCATCACAAACGGGCTGCTATATTTTTTTAGAAATATAGATGTGTGTGTCATTCTCACCCTCACTCTTTTTTTGTGTTTGTCCCCCCCCACATCTGCCACTATGCCATCCTCCCACCCTGCTCCGCTACCGTCAAACGTTGTTTCATCCGGTCACGACCAACCTCACTTCCACCCCCCCCTCATCGTCTGTTAGTGGACGGCCTGTGGACGGAGTGGAGTAAGTGGTCCACGTGTGGGACAGAGTGCACCCATTGGCGGAGGAGGGAGTGCGGCGCCCCGGCTCCCAAAAACGGGGGGAAGGACTGCGAGGGCGTGGTGCTCCAGTCCAAGAACTGCACCGATGGCCTGTGCATGCAGAGTGAGTACATCATGTACATACCAGACCATCCCGTCTCCAGCCTGAGGCCCCGGGGCCCTGTCGGAGCCTGTCCCCTGCCATGTCTGTCTGACTCCCTACCTGACTGTCTGTCCATCTGTTTGTCGGCCTGTACACCAGCGTGCTTATCTGTCTGTCTGTCTGTCGAGAGCCCGTCCTGTTTTACCCATAACTCCCTTCACTTCCTCTGTCTTACTGTTGTTTTTCACTTTCATTAACATCCCTGCACAAATATACACTCACTGCACATTCACACGTCCACAAACCCACACGCACATCTTGTCTTTACGTCAGCAGGGTTATAGGTTTTGTCTTTACGTCAGGAGGTTTATAGGTATTGTCTTTACATCAGCAGGGTTATAGGTTTTGTCTTTATGTCAGCAGGGATATAGGTTTTGTCTTTACGTCAGGGGGTTTATAGGTATTGTCTTTACATCAGCAGGATCATAGGTTTTGTCTTTACGTCAACAGGATCATAGGTTTTGTCTTTACGTCAACAGAGTTATAGGGGTGTCTTTACCTCAGCAGGGTCATAGGTTTGGTCTTTATGTCAGCAGGGTTATAGGTTTTGTCTTTACGTCAACAGAGTTATAGGGGTGTCTTTACGTCATCAGTGTAATAGGTTTTTGTCTTTACGTCAACAGGGTTATAGGTTTTGTCTTTACGTCAGGAGGTTTATAGGTTTTGTCTTTACATCAGCAGGGTTATAGGTTTTGTCTTTATGTCAGCAGGGATATAGGTTTTGTCTTTACGTCATTAGGATCATAGGTTTTGTCTTTATGTCAGCAGGGTTATAGGTTTTGTCTTTACGTCAACAGAGTTATAGGGGTGTCTTTACGTCATCAGTGTAATAGGTTTTCAGCTCTTTCAGGGGAACACAGGGACAGGATGCCATGTGAGCTGGTTCCCTCCACATGCCAATCTGAGCCCTGGAGAGTCAATGTGAATCAGTAGGTTTGTTGGAGCAGCTTTACCGCCACACCACTCAGTAATTACCTTGGTCACAGAGCAGGCATTCAGGAGCTATATTTAAAATAATAATAAGTGATTAGAATGTACTTACAGGGAAGCTCATAAGTGCTGAGAGGCTGTGATTGCTACCCTAATTTAAATAGCATGAGATTTCATCGGTCCGAAGGGAGAGAAATCAGGGGCCACAAAGTTGTGTGGGCAGGCAGCTTCTCCTGAGGACAGTTATATGCGTTGACAAACAGGCCAGTGTTTTAGTACTCTCTGTGAGTGCTTTAAAAGTACGGAAAAAAGGCAGTCAGATTCCTCACCGTTTCCTGGTGGTGGGGTGCAATCGTTCTATCAGTTTTAATGTTACTCTCTTAACTCTCAGAAATCACAGCCTGTTTGTGGTAAGGTTGCTGGCGATTTTCTGTGGGTGGGGAAAAGCTCTTCGAGATGGTTTAGCATTTAGCTTTTTTGTTGCTGTCAGTGAAAGAGGAATACAGTTCATTTGAGCCAACAATCCTGACTGCTTTACCCGTATTATATATTCAAGGAGCAGCAGAGATTGGAAACATACTGGAGCTTTAGCAGCTTGGTTTGGGTCTGTCTGTGGCAGACTCACAGGATAAACCTTTTCTGCTCTGAAGCTGTGTTTATCTGCTAATTCTCAGTCTGCTTTCCTCCTCCCTCCTCCCTGGCAGTAAATATGTGAGAGAGAAGGATGACGGGAGAGAGAGAAATAGAGAACCGTAGGCTGGAGTAAGGGTGTTCTTGTCAAATTAAAACTGAGACGTGGGTCTTTTTTTAATGAACTCTCTTCCTAATAAAGTGTTCAGAGTGAGAAGCCCACATTCTTCCTGCGGTTCCGCCCTGTGACACAAGCCGAACCCACACAGAGACCGAACTCTATTAAAACCACGCAGACATTCCACGTTCTGACTCCGGCTCTGACTGATCAGACAGGTCTTCTGCATTGTCACATAATATTGACATTGTTTTGTATTCCACTGATAACAATTATTGCAGTAGCCACTAGGCTGGTATGAGCCCTCTCTGCTCGGTACCAATGTTTTTTAAAATGTTTTTAATGTCATGGACCCACAAATGTGATGAGGTCCGGGATGAGGTGCCCCTACTGAACATACGCCATCAACATGTTAATTAGGTTCCAGAGAGCTGCATGCTCCCTCCTAGCTCCGCAATGACAACCAGCGGTCATGCTTCTCTACACTTTTCATCCTGGCTTTTGCCATATTCATACGCATCTCAGAATGGCTCTTTGACTTTTGTGTCTTTAACTAAGATATGGTTGGGGTCCATTCCCTTTGACTGCCAGATATGATAAAAATTGGGTTGGGGCCCTCTGAAGGTTGGGGCCCCAGAGAGAACATGCCATGTGTGGCTGTCAGTTATATCCTGACTACCACTGTATTAGAGGCAGAGACAGGCAAGTGGAAAAACTGTTTGCTTGGTGATAGAAAACTATCATTATAATTAGGGGAAAAGAAAGGAACATATCATATTTAGCTATGTACCCTAGGATATACATTTAGTTGAACAATTCATAAGTGGTTTAACAAGAGGCTGAAAAGCCCTACAGGGCATGGAGACTATGTCCTGCCATCCACACCAGATCCACATGGTCCTGATGTGTGACTGCTTCTTCCAGGGGAGATGAATGCCACTAGGCAATGCAGGAAGTCACCGTACATTAACTGACTTCTAGCATATGTACAACAGTACATGTATGTACATACAGCTCAGACTGAAACCGAGGTTGATCTGTATTTTTATGCTCAAAAACAGTAGGCAAAATAATTCAAAGACGAGCTTTGAAATGGAGCTGAACTTTCTTCTGCCTTTTAATCTCAGCGTGCTGCGAACCCCTCGTTAAAGCACTCTCTCTCTTCCCTCTCTATTTCCATCTTCCCCCTCTCCCTCTTTCTAACTCGCCCTCTCCCACCCCCTCTTCCACATTCTTCCTCTTCCCCATCTCTTCCTCTCGCTCTTTTCATTCTCTCTCTCTCTCTCTCTCTCTGCCCATTGCAGAAGCATTAGTTCTCTGTTAGATTGATGGCCAGTTTGCAGAGAATATAAACCCATAATCATATAGATTTAGGATCGTTCCCTGGATTGATTTTAGGGAAGCTAAGAGGGTGAGGCCACTTATGTCAATGCTAATGACCATCTCCACCAGCATTTAGGAGAATGGCCCATTATCTAAAAGCTCACATTATGGCAAATATGATTGGGAATGGAAGATGTGTGCAATCTGAACTCACCTCGTTGGCTTATCGAACTCTATCCACTGGTCTGGGATCAGTACCCATAGATTCCCTCAGATTCTCTTCCAGTTTGATCTCATTTCTTATTGTTTGAAATCATTTTAAAGATCAGACAATGCAATCCATCTGACAAATTGTACTATCTAATTTCATATGATTCAAGTCAGACAAATAATAATGTTGTTTGACCCCGAAATGCAGAAAGCGTCATTATTTAATCAGAATGTTTTTTTTAACTGTTAAAATTTTTCCTGGAAACAAGAATTTAGGGATATGTTTAATAAAGTGTAGTAACAGCAAATAAAACCAATCTTTTGTGATCTTAACCTGATGCTCCTCACTCTCATGCTGTTTTTTCTCTATCTGTCTCTACCTCTCTTTTGCTCTCTCTCTCCCTCAATCATTTTTTTCTCTCTTTTTCTCTCCCCCTCCCTTGCTGTGTCTGTCTGTCTGTCTTTCCCCATCACTCATTTAGTTTTTTCTTTCTCTCTATTTCTCTCTTCTCTCTCTTACACTCTGTCTGTTTTTCGCCGGTCTTCATTGGTTGTGATGTTGTTTTCCAAGGCTTTTGGTAACTCAGCTCTCAGACAGATGACATTTTGTTGACATATCGATCTGTAGGAGGGGCAGGGTTGACTGTGGCACAAGGGCAAATACTTTCCTATTATCAAATGCCAGATGCTGTGAACATTCATATTTACCTCAGGGCTTTTTGTTTCTGTCTGATATGTGATCAGAATGAGACAATTACAGTATTTGTGAACATGTATTTTCTCTTACAACCCATGCTTTTAATAAAAATACGGTGTAGTCAAAATCTACCACTAAAATCAATAGGCTAAACCCCAACATCATATATATTTCCAATTATAATGGTTTTGGGATTGGAGTATTCGCATGCATTTTTACATGTTCATTATGTTGCTAAGTTACCTAGCTAAGCTACCGATGGGAGTCAATTCATTACAAGGACTACTCTAGCCAGCCATTCCTGTCCATGCCAATCCAGAGGTAGAAACCCCACACGTGACTATCTTCAGGGATTGTCAGAGCAGTGGCCAAAAGATAGACACCGATTCTGGATAGGAGCACCAGCCCCATGGGTCCACAGCTCAGTGATGTCACATTTTAAAGAAGTGCGCCAACCAACAGCGGGTCTATATCATCGGTTTCCATTAGGGAGGTCCGGCTAAAGCGTTCTGGCAGTCATCTCCCTCAGTAGCCCAGACGGGTCCTGCGGCTCCGTCATTTAGGCGGGTTCTGACAGCCTCTGCCCCTGTCCTCCATGTCGCGGTACACTCTCAGCCCATCTATCACACCATTGATTTTACTCTCCGTCCTGTTTTCTGCTGTCCCCCCACCTCTCCCTTCCTGTCAGGACTTGACTGTTGATCTGTTCATGTGTGTGCCAGGTGATGGAGCGCTGTTGGCGTCTGACTGTGTGGGATCCTGAAAGTGTGCGTGTGTTTGTGTGTGTATTGTGATGTGTGTCTAGGCCTATACGAGACGTCACAGTATATGTGTGTGGTCCGGTCATTCAGTCATGTTTTGACTTGCCTCCAGTCATGCAGTTGTTTACAGCGAGACGTCCACTGGTCCGCCCTTCACCCAAAGCCCGGCCCCCAACCTCTCTCCCACCGCCGGCCCCCACCCTCCCTCCCTCACCCAGGCCCCCACCCTCTCTCCCTCACCCCCTCTCCCTCTACCTCTAATGTGAAGGTGATTCCCCAGCTCAGTTCTGACAGATGCCGGACTGTTAGTGCTATTGACTCTGCGATTCCTCCTGTGTTTATCAACCTCACCTAGCTACTTACCCATTCATTCCTCCCTCCTCCTCATCTTTTCCCTCCTCCTGTCCCCCCCTCCTTCCCCCGAAGCCATTCACTAGTGCTGCTATAGCACTAAACCATGCAGCAGATAAAACCAGTCCTCCTCTCTCTTCTACTCTCATCTGTCTCTCCAAGCCCATGGAGACAGGTGGAGAAGAGATGGGACGGGCCAAATCAAGAGAGATTGTTTCCTGTGTCATCATTTCTCATACCTTCTCTGTTTTCTTGTTTGAGTTTTTCTGTTGCCTTTAAATTTGATTTTCATCCCCCTCCCCCCTCCCCCTTCAAGGTTCCTTATTTCAGAAGTCCTCTGAATTCGACAGAGACAAGATTGATTTGGGAAATCCATGTGAGTTATTATTTTTATTTATGTATTCATTTCCTTTTCCGTTCTTTCTCCCTCCTGTGACTTTACTGGCAAGATACATATGAGGTGTTGACAAACTCTACATACACTGACAACCCGAAGTCTACATTTTCTTACATGGTAATGAACATAATTAGCTTGGATATAAGGGACGCCGTGCTACATTCAGTCAGATGACATTCCACATCACAACTTGAGTGTAGAGTTTCATTAGACCGAGGTCAGTATTTGGAATGTGGCTGAGTTCATTAATGTAACTATAATTTCAGTCTGACTACAGGTAATGATAACAATTGTTTACAATTATTTGTAACTGTTCATTGTCATATACGAAAAAGGCGATATAAATGTGTATAAAAGAGAGTGTGTGTGTGTGTGTGTGTGTGTGTGTGTGTGTGTGTGCGTGTGTGTGTGTGCGTTCAATGCTTGGGAAGAAAATTACAACAGGAATAATTGCCAAAATGTGTAGTTGTCAGAACAAGTGTCAACCTTATTTCTTGTTTTTCTTCAGTAATCACTACCCTGTGTCCTGCCACGCCTCCCACTGCCCACTTCCCTGAGCCAAGCCTCCCACTGCCCCACACCCTGTGTCCTGCTACACCTCCCTTTTCCACCTCCTACCCTGTGTCCTGCCATGCTTCCCTTTTCCACCCTCCTGTCCTGTGTCCTGTCACACCTCCCACTATCCCCTTCCCTGTGCCATGCATCCCACTGCCACCTTCCCTGTGCCATTCATCCCACTGCCCCCTGTCCTGTGCCAAGCCTCCCACTGCCCCATATCCTGTGTTCTCCCACACCTCCCTTTTCCACAACCCTGTCCTGTGTCCTGCCATGCCTCCCTTTTCCACACCCCTGTCCTGTGTCCTGCCATGCCTCCCTTTTCCACCCCCCTGTCCTGTGTCCTGCCACCTCTCCCTTTCCACACCCCTGTCCTGTGTCCTGCCACCTCTCCCTTTCCACACCCCTGTCCTGTGTCCACACCTCTTTATCCACCCCCCTACCTTGTTGCGGCCGTTCCCTCGCTCCACCTCTCCATCTCGGATGCTCTGTTCATCGGCTGTCTGGCCTTCTTAATCTGACCTGGTAGTGCCATTTTTCCTTGTTCTTTCTTTACCTATTTCCTTTTTTTTTCTGTCTCTTATTTCATTCTCTTCTCAGTCCCTCCTCTCTCACTTCCCTCTCAGTCTTGGCCTCTACGTGGAAAATGAAGTGTTCAATAATCCCTTTCATTTCCATTTCTTGTATTTTTCTCCCTTTCCGACAATTGTTCGTGTTCAAAGGGATGTATTAATCTAAGTGATACATTTTAATGCGCACACTTAGGAAGAGGCTGCCTTTATCATCAAAGCGTGGATAGGAGATTGTTCTGTGGTGGGGGATATATGTTAAATAACTGCAGGGGTGCTTGGCAGAGAGTGCACACTGAAATGACATTTTTTCGACTTTCATCATTTGGCTCGGGCTGCTTTGTTCTTCGCTCATGTCTGTGCTGGCGTCGGGATTAGCAGCCTGTTGTATGGATCCATGTAGAATCTGCCGTCTTTAATGTGATGTCTGTGTTAAGGCCTGTGTAACGAGGGCGCACCTAGGTCTTCGGTTGGGGGGGTGGGTGTTGGTGGGGGGGGGGGGGGGGGGGGGGGGGGGGGGGGGGGGGGGGGGGGGGGGGGGGGGGGGGGGGGGGGGGGGGGGGGGGGGGGGGGGGGGGGGGGGGGGGGGGGGGGGGGGGGGGGGGGGGGGGGGGGGGGGGGTGGTGGTTGTTGGTGGCGGGGGTTGATCGGGGTTGGAGGAGTTGAAGGCGTTGAAGGCGTTGGGATTACAACACGGCGCACGTGGCCGTGGCCCGCAGTCCTCTCCTCGCGTTCGTAAAGCCTTCGACCGCGCTAACATCATCTGTTATCGTCGGTGGCTGCGTTAATCCAAGGGTCCGTGTGGCGCTACGCACTCATGTCAAACATGCAGTCCCTCCCGAAACCGAGATGGCGTTCGAGGGGCGACGGAAAGCTAAAGCGTTCCCCTTTTAAAACGCTGTGGATCCCTTGTTCCCTGGCGCTCCTGCAGAGGAAGGCCCCGGACGCGTTCGCGTCTCCTGTCCGATGTGGGGTCGGACGGAGTGGGTCTCCACGTGTTACCACCCTGTCGTTACGCTGCCTGCGAACGGCAGCGCCTCTCTGAACCTGACACTGATTAGTGCCTTTAACGTGGAGCCTGTCTGAACGAAAGCCCAGCGGCGCGGGCAGGGCCAGAAACACGATGTAAATACATGCCGGACAGGGGAGTGCACTGCACCACCACCCAGAACATGACGCCGACATGCGCCATGCCGTAACAGAAACAGGACCGGTGAGAGAGAGCCTGCTGCACATCCTTCCATTTGCCGTACTTTTCCATTCTCCCACACGCGTCTACTGTCCCTCTGGCCCTTTCATCATCCCACCCCCGCGTGTGAAAATATAAGGCACAGATTGAGCGCCATCTGCATCACTTAAGACATCAGGCTAATACACACAGTGTCCAATGGTCATACCAGTTAGTGATTGGTGATGGTGGGCCTTGATCTGTGGTTTCCACCGCCATCTACTGGTAAACAGTGGTTTGACACCACATGGAATTATAAGACAGCATTGTCTCTTGTCTCCTTTCTATCTCTGTCTTCTCTGTGTTGGTCTCGGTCTTTTTCTCTCAACTCCAAAATCCATTTTGAGTTCTTTGAAGTGTCTTGCTCCCTTTCTCTCTCATTCTCTACCTTTTGGTGGTCGTTCTGTCTCTCCTCCCCGTCACACACTTTTCCAGTGGCATTTAGACACCTGTAAGACAGTCCCTATTTTCCCCTTGTCAGTTTCTTGACAGCGAAGGGCATTCTTTACAATTATCAACATCACAAAAGGCTCTGACACAGTTTCCAAGGCCATCAGTCTTCAACTGTCAGACTGTAATGATGGCTTGTCATTACAGCCTTGGGTCACACGCAGCCTTTAGAAGGAGCAGAACCAAGGCTTTGCTTTTGAAATCCGCCCCTCTCCAGCTGGAAAATGGACAGAGGAAGAAAAGCTCCGGGAGGACGAGATGAAAGGAGTGCTGTGGAGCGGGCGTTATTTCTAGATCTTATCAGAGGAACGAACGGACGGAGTAGGATGGAGGATAATGGGCAGAGAGAGGAATGCTGGCGCGTGTGCTCGTTCACAGACCACTACATCTTTATGAAGCAGACTTTTGATCCAGACGTGTACATCTGGCTGTTAGAAGTAGAGGGTATGCTTCACAGATGTCATTGGCCAGTAGTGTTATTCCGAGCTGAGGACTCTTACTACGGTCCAGGGAAGGCTTTCACATATGTCAGTCAGTACTCCCACCCCTCCCTCTTCCTCTTCTCTGTCTCTCCCGCCCACTTTAGTACGAACTAACCTGCCCTTGGTTTAAACTCCACAAACTCCTGGCGCATTTCACTGTCGTTAATGGAACGCTGGACCGTCCCTACCTCACAGTACGGCTTTGGCATTTCGCCGCGTCCTAGGACGTTCGGACGCATCAAATGTAACCTTTGTGTTAATGGTATGCCTTCATAGATCAGCGAGGACATGATAATGTGAGCCATAACACCCATAGAAGTGTAGGATGCATTGGGGTGGGGTGGAAGCTACATTGCCAACCACCGGTGTGGGGAGTCTGACGAGCGCCTGGCGGTATCCTGACACCATCATTATTAGAAGGCTCATAAAGCTGCCTGACATGCACACGTGATCAATGGAGTTTGTGTGTACTGTGTGAAGGAATTCCATATCTGAAGAGACTACCTGTCTGTCTCTCTCTCTCTCTCTCTCTCTCTCTCTATGCCCACCCCCCCAGCTGCCCCCAGTACGGACGACGTGGCGCTGTACGTTGGCATCGTCATCGCGGTGATTATGTGCCTGGTCATCTCCGTCATCGTGGCGTTGTTCGTGTACAGGAAGAACCACCGGGACTTTGACTCGGACATTATAGACACCTCGGCCCTCAACGGAGGCTTCCAGCCCGTCAGCATCAAGACAGCTCGAACAGGTGGGAGAGCGCGTGCGTGCGTGCGTGCGTGAGTGCGTGCGTGTGTTTTACTATAGGGGGAAAAGCAGCCGGCAAACAGGTGTGAGTTTTTGTAGCAGAATAACAGGCGGTAAACGGGTGTTAGACAACCAACCCGTCTGAGGGAGTCGTTAATGAGGACAGCCCAAGCTGACTCAGTCACGCCGCTAAGGGACACATTTGAGAGAGGATGATGGGAACGCAGATGAGACTAGGTGAGAGCGGAGAACGGGCGACCGGGACGTGTGGGTGAGGTGATGAGACTATTAGAATGCCTGTTATTGGTAGGCAGGGGGAGGGCAATCTAGCAGCTAACATTAAGGCTTAATTAGCCCTCTGAGTGGAGGATTAAACTGTGATTAGATTTGGGCAGCGGTGGATTGACTGGGCTGAGGAAAAGGGCCAGGGACTTAGGAGGTTGGGAGATTGAGGCTCGTTGCCTGGAAAGTTTGATGTGTGGGTGGAGACGAGTTCGGTACGGGGGTTGATTTAATTGGATGGACAGAGATACGGCTGTCCCAAGGACCACCACAGCCTAACACTAACCCACTCAGGTCGCTGTTGCTGAAACACAGACAAAGAGACACATTACAGCGGAGTACAGGTGCTGCATTTACCGCGCCGTGCTTCCAACCAGTCCTGGCCCCAGCTGGGCAGGGAAGCACACTGCAGGAGCGCGACACATCTGTTGACAGGCTAAATTTAGAACCCAAAAAGGCTTCGTATTCTAACACACCGCTTGATATTTGCCATAGTGTTTAATACAAATGTACACGTTTACTATTTTCTTTCCACTAAGTGGGCTGGAGAGTAGGAGTGTGCAGACGTGGTCTGTTACTGTTTAAGCCATGAATATTCACATGTGTACCTGTTAAGTAAACTGCTCTATAATGGTGCCATCTGTTCCTTACGACACGCGCCTCTTTGGAGATACAGTTAGGGCTGGCACTATGAGCTAAAGGACACTTCACATGGTTTATGTGTAGAGCTGAGTGAACACAACAACAAAACAGCATTTCAGAGTTAGTTCCACCAGCCATTTCACCAAACAAACTGAAAAATGAAAAGTTATCCCTCAGGGCTTTGCACCAAGGTGTTTGCCCGAATCTCTTAACTTCCCGTAGCATCCTATTTTTGGTGTGACTGCGTCTCTCCTTACCCAATCACCATGATCCTCTTCTCACCACCAGCTGACCTCCTGACGGCGCCACCTGACCTGACCTCAGCGGCCGCCATGTACCGCGGCCCCGTCTACGCCCTCCACGACGTGGCCGACAAGATCCCCATGACCAACTCGCCCCTCCTAGACCCGTTGCCCAACCTGAAGATCAAGGTGTACAACTCCTCAGGCCTGGTCACTCCCTCTGAAGATCTGTCCGACTTCTCCTCCAAGCTGTCACCCAAGCTGCCCCACTGCCTCCTGGATGGGGACACCATGGGCAGGCGCACCCAGACCCAGACTCTGCTCCGCACCGGCACCAGGGACCCCTCCTGCACTGCCATGGGCTCCTTCAACTCCCTGGGGGGCCACCTCATCGTCCCCAACTCGGGTATGTCTCTGTCTGGGGCGTTTTATGGGTGCTTTTTCATCAACGCTCCTGGTTTGCACCGTGAGTCAGGTGGCAGGATTCCCCTGTGCGCCGGAAGACAATGGGAATCCAAGGGTGGAACGAAGTCAAACTCGGCTGTTACATGAACCTGAATAAAAGGAACGTATCACATGAACACCATGAATGTATTGTTAGCGAAACATCCGCGCAGATCCGTTTGGCTCAACCGATCGCTTTGGGTTTAGTCGATGGTTTGAATGGTTAGCGCGGCGTCGTCGCTCTCATTCACTCGCAGGGACATTGGTTGTAGGTGCTTTAGCGTTTCTCCCCCAGTTCGATGGAGCAGCCATTCGCTAGCTGCCGAGGTCTGCTACCGGTGTTTTGGGGGCTTGCCTTTCCAATGTGGTTGAGCTGGGAAGTGTGTTTAATAACACCGTTAAGAGCGTCTGCCGAGTCATGCCCGGGCATGTTCAGCATTCTCACGCCTCGCTCTGCTTCCTCCTTCCTACGCTACGCACCAACAGGGAGCGCTAGCTTTAATCACGATGAGCCGGAGATAATGCCCCTATCGTCTATGGGGGGAGATGGCACCGTTATCTCCAGTTCGTGGGTCGGAGGGGAAGGCGAGAGAAAGAAGAGAGATTTGGAGAGAGAGAGAGAGAGAGAGAAGGGTCTGACAGAAAGAGAGAATGGAGTTTGACAGTGCGGATGATGCTCTCAAGCGACAATGGGAGCGTGGCTAACAGACAGTCCATGACAAGGCTCTAGCAGAAGCCGACCCCACAAAGCACAGAGCTTCGGGTTGGCACAGAACTGTTCTGCTCCGTATTCTACTGTTCTGTTCAGGCCTGCAGTTTTGTGTTGATTATCTATGCTCTACACGCATTGCACACATGTGGTTTGTTGGAACGTACTTCAAATGCATGTCGACAGCTGGGGAAAACAGACAGAAACATTAGAGGATAACAACTTCTCTGGTTTTCAGTAGAAAACGGTCTTAAGCGGCTGTTGCTGTTTAGCCACCTCGTCATGTTACACAGAGAGGGAGTACAAAACATCTGTGGTTGAATATGTTTTCCTTCCTGTGTAATTAAATACTGTGTGGCAATAGGACAGTGGACATATTTCCCTTTCGACAAAAATACTTTTTCCTCTTTGAAGCATTTCTCTAAGGCATGATTGTTCATTATCCCTCTTTTTCTGTCAATTCACAATAGGTGATTTATTGGCATGAATGAATGGTCATCGCTATTTCAAAAGCTAATGTATCTAGACAGCAATAATAATACAGTTTAGAAATAAGAATAAAGAAAACAACTGACAGAAAAGTTTTACAGAAAACCAATGGTCAACAAATCAAGATTTGGGCGGTTGTTTTTCTTTCATAATGCCAGGCAAGGACATATTCAGCTGCAAGATCTACCGTCTATATGTTTACTAATAATAAAATAAAATAAATTCTCCTAAGTTTGTTCAATATATCTCTTCTTCATCTTTAAATGTCTCTCTATTTCTCTGTCTGTTATTCTCCCTGATTCTCTCTCTCTGTCCTAGAATTTAATATTTTCTTGAGAATATAAGTTGTGATTCCTGAAAAAAATGCACAAAATCATTGGGATTCTCAGTATTCCTGTTCAAACCGGAGGTGTCGTTGCAAAGCAAAATATTACTGGAAATGGAAAAACTTGCCACATATATCTAAAGGGTTTTTCGTGTATTTCACCAAATCAAAAATCAAAGAGACCCCCCCCACTATATTTTGGTAATATTGGCTAGTCTGAAAGTTAAATTAAATTCATTGTTATCAGGCTGGCTGGGGTTTATAGACGTGGATGTTGAGCTACTGTGACGGAATGATGCAGCCTGGTCCTTCTCTTGTTGAAGGTTGTAATCTTTCATAATCTGATACTTTATGATTCTGCTCTATCCTCGCTACGTTGGGTGTGTGGGCCTGCTGAATGATGGAGAAATACGCTTTTGGAACCGCCCGCACGTTTATTTTTCTGTTCACACGTTCTGCCGGCTGTCCCTTTTAACTAGGTCTATAAGTGGCTCTAAATCTGGGGACTTTTGGCTGGTTTCGCAGGATTTAAAACAATCATGTTCAACAGAAAACTCCTGTGAGCGTGTTTTTTTGTCCTAGATAACGTTTAATCTATGTCTACGGCCCTTTGTGTCTTCAGCACCATGTACACAGTTAGGTCACGCTGTAAATATGAAACATATTGTTCATTACGGGTTTATGTATTCACCCAGAGGAATTGAGTTTAGTGGGTAAATCCTGGTCAGTGTCTGTGTCCTGGTTCCTGCTATTAAACCCTACTATTTCCTTCTCGTTCTGTCTCTCTGATGCTCTCTGTCTAGCTCCCTGTCTCTGATGTGCTGTCTCTCTCTCTCTCTCTCTCTCTGATGTGCTGTCTCTCTCTTTCTCTGATGTGCTGTCTCTCTGATGCTCTCTGTCCTGTCATTCTGCAGTCTATCCCCTCTGATACAGTGATACAGAATGTTTAGTGCTGTATGATTTTACTGCTGACTGCTATCCTTTGAAAATTTTCACTACAAGGACATGTGAAATCAATGAGCTATTTGACAAACTTTGGAGCCAGACAGACATACAGAGTGGGAGGAATAAAAATCATCCGAAAAAAGTGAGAAGGACGTATAATCCAAATCAAATCTTTCACAGCCTGTAGTCACATCCACACTATGATTTTCCTTTACATGGAAATGAATACGTGGAAGACTTACCCTGTATATTTGGGCATTCTTTCCAAATGTAATGTACAAATTGAATGCCATTTTCAACAACTTTTTCATTTCAAATAAAATGTTTTATAAGTACTTTGTCTGCAAAAGAAATTGAGACATCTGTATTTAATCCCAGGTCTGCTAAAGACACACTCCGTAGGGATCATTTACTATGTAAACTTAAACTCGTTACTGGACTACTAGTAGCAGTCTGCAGTACCACGGCCAGACTTTGATTGACATACTGAATGAGAGGGGGCAGCACTGAGCTAGTCTGCAATGACAGCCCCCTAGAGCAGTTTAACCTTCACATGTGTCGTTTTCCCGAAACTTCTCCCTGTAGCCAGAGATGTCACTTGATTTTCGACCGAGGCTGCACAGAGGAAACAATGGGTGATGTCATCGATGGCTTGGCCCGTCTAGGTTACGGTCTGCTGTTCTCTCCACAGGGGTCAGTCTACTGGTCCCGGCTGGAGCCATCCCTCAGGGCCGAGTCTATGAGATGTACGTGACTGTTCACAGGAAGGACAGCATGAGGTAAACATCCATTCCGACCGATTGCCCGGCACGCGCCACCTATTACGTCCCAGCCTAGCTAACGGGCGTGTGTGCCTTCCCCCAGGCCTCCGGTCGATGACTGCCAGACGGTGCTGAGTCCAGTTGTGAGCTGCGGACCCCCGGGGGCCCTCCTGACCCGCCCGGTTATCATCACCATGCACCACTGCGCTGAGGCTGACTGTGGTGCCGCAGAGGATTGGCTGATTCAGCTCAAGAGCCAATCACAGCAGGCCCAGTGGGAGGTGAGTGGCGGGCCATAACATCTAGCCCGATAAGGGTCTTGGGGTGATTCTGGAGTGGATAAACCAGGCAGCCTGATTGTGGATGATAGGTAGTATGACTCGAGGGATCCAGGGATGAGATAACGGGATAGATAGCATGTCTGGCTACATCAGCTGTCATGTTAATGGCTTATACTGAGCACAGTTAATGACAGAGTCTGAGAACACTAATAGGGAATAGCATGGTGTGTGCACGTGCGTGTGCGTGTACGTGTGCGCACGTGTAGTTTTAGGAGACAGTTCTCTGCCCATACCCATAATCGTAAACAGCATTAATGATAAGTTGTGTTGCCGCGGGTGTCTCTGAGAATGTAGACCCATGACACGCACACACAATGGTTTAATTAGCGGTAGCTGGGGGAAACAGATGCATCCTACCGTACGCCAACGCCTCCGCACCTGAAATACTTCGGTTGAGCTGGCTAGCGCCGGCCGCCCATCACCCTCACTACGGCACACACATGATATCGCGGCATGCACAAACTCACCCTTTCTCCGTTCAGAAGTCCTCTCCACACTACACTCCCACATGCACATTATATTGCCTGTGAGGTTAACCCCCGCCGCGGTTCCAGGCTCTTCTTTCTCCTTAGCTTCAGGTGCTTCGTTCTACATGTTCTTTCCCTCTTGTATGTTCACTTTGGCTGTGGATGGCCACGGTGCAGTATGGCCATATAAAGAGACATATTTAAGGGTTCCGTTCCAGCTAGCTGTCAGAACAGAGCCCCTGGCCTGGTCGTCATCATCCTGTCAACTCTACACACGTTTGGCTCCTCATGCACAGTTCTGGCCTGGCCCTATTATCCTGCAGCTGCTTAGCAACAGCCTCTAACCTTCTGGCAGGCCATCAGTGCTTACACAGCCAGGCTGTACTACTCAAGGTTTGTGCTTTCTGACAGAGTACTTCTAAGATATAGTCATGCTGAAAGCAGTGGGGTGTTCAGGGTTGGGAGTTAGAAGGAAAACACAATTTCCTAGTTTCCTGTATTACTTTCTGTATTTTTAGCAGGGTATGTATCACCTACATACAAGTACATGAAGCAGGTTTTATACTCCCAACATACAGATACAGGAAGCAGTGTTTATACCCCCTACATACAGATACAGGAAGCATGGTTTATACCCCCTACATACAAGTACAGGAAGCAGGGTTTATACCCCCTACATACAGATACAGGAAGCAGGGTTTGTAACCCCTACATACAGGTGCAGGAAGCAGCGTTTATAACCCCTACATACAGGTACAGGAAGCAAAGTCTATAACCCCTACATACAGGTACAGGAAGCAGTTTCTAATATCGGAAGAATATAGGAAGCATAGGAAGCAGGGTTCATGGTCTTTCCATACATGGTTTATAATACCTACATACATGCATAGGAAGCAGGGTTTATAATACCTACATACATGCAAAGGAAGCGGGGTTTATAATATCTACATACATGCATAGGAAGCGGGGTTTATAATACCTACATACATGCATAGGAAGCGGGGTTTATAATACCTACATACATGCATAGGAAGCGGGGTTTATAATACCTACATACATGCATAGGAAGCGGGGTTTATAATATCTACATACATGCATAGGAAGCAGGGTTTATAATATCTACATACATGCATAGGAAGCAGGGTTTATAATACCTACATACATGCATAGGAAGCAGGGTTTATAATACCTACAACAACTTTATAGTAGTTGAAGGTTGTGTAGAAATGTGTTTGTAGGAGACGATTCAGAAGATTTTGACCTGCTGAACCGTTTGCAGTCAGCGTGGAAGAAAGAGACTGAGAGCGATGTGGTTTGATGTGGTAATGAGAGACCGAGTCTTTATTCAGCCGTTTGTTCTACTGCATCACAAACAGAAGAACTCTCTGTCCTGTCTGTCTGTCTCAACACATTCATCACCACGTTACAGAACAGTCACTGCCCATATCAACACAGACACTTCAAATTGCCTCAGCATAGCAAAACCTGATGATTAACAACTCAATATCAAGACTCCACATTGTGTGTGCCTATTTCTGTGTGTGTGTGTGTGTGTGTGTGTTTGCTGTGTGTGTGTGTGTTTGTTTGTAGCCTACAGATTATACTAGAAGCATAATCCAATGTGGCAGTTATGTTGAAGAGACTTAAAAACCTTCAGAATGGCAAGCAAAATAAATGCTAGATAAGTGAGAGATAAGAAACGCTATGGGCCCCATTGATACGGTCAGACTGTGTATTATTCAGTCTCTTGATGGGCTACATACTGTATAGGACGTTGACGGATTGGCTCAGGACAGCCAATAAAACAGGATTATGGAGTAACAGCATTTAAACTGAGAAATAACTATTGACTACATCTCAGTTTGTCCACCGCATGGGTGGTAATATCCGTTGGTGACGTCTAGTGGCTTTATATAATTTTACATTGCCTCTGAGCTGAGGCCAACCACACACATATGCCTGGTGATTTATATAGATATTGCTCTTGCTATGACATGAAATGTCAAAATGGTTGTGCGGTCCATGGTCACTGTAAACAGAGGCCGTCAGATGGTCAGTTAGGTAGAAAACCAGTGGGACTGCCTCAACATCTGGTTAAAGATTTCTGTTACTGTCATGTGAAAAAGTACACTGCCTGGAAAGTACTCCTTTTTTAACCGAATTTGGTGATCTAAATTTTACCAAAACATTTACATTTTAAAAAAGATAAAAATAAATGGAAATTTGATATCATTATGTGGTAAACTTTACTACCGCCCTACATAACACTACTTAACATCCAATAAAGTTACTTGTCACGAACGTGGGGCGTGGAATCCAACAAAATCCAAAAAGGGAGATGGAGGCAGATGCAGGGGTTCAAGGGAGGACTTTAATAAAACTAAAAGGAAAACAAAACTGACAAAACTTAAACCAGGCAAAGGGAGCGGGAGCAGGAGCAGGAGCAGGAGCAGGAGCAGGAGCAGGAGCAGGAGCAGGAGCAGGAGCAGGAGACAACAGCGACATGAAATGACAATACAATGACCCAACAAACACAGGGAGAAACTGACTGAACTAAATACACAGACTAACGAGCAGGACAGAAACAGGTGGGGGCAAAACACAGGTGAACTAAATACACTCATCAACAGAGACAAGGACCTGACAGATCACAGACATACATAAAACACGGACCGGAACGGCAGCAGCTGGCCGGGACCGTGACAG
>JACXGJ010003074.1:0-22399 GCA_016801105.1 Esox niger
GTTGTGTGATAATATATTTCAATTCTGTAACATAGAAATAGGATTATTTTTGTGTTCTTTGAAAATTGATGATCCAGGGGCTCCTGATTGGTGCAGAGGTAAAATCACTGCCTTTCAGTATTGTAGCTGCATCACTGTGAGACACGGATTTGAGTCCTGATTGCTGATTTGTCCTGAGGTCCCATCAACTGTCCCGTATCCACTGGAAGTTGTAGCAATGAAGTAGGGGATTTATCAGAAATGTAATATCACCAATTTCTGGAGCAAAACTGGAGGAAATAAATAACACTGACGATTGAGTTACGTTCATGGTATGTTAACAATTGGACATGCTGATGATGTTTCAGTCATTCTTGTGAAGACGGCTTCATAATAGGTGTCATAACGCATCGATCCATCATCAAGCAATATCCATAGCAGTGAAACCGCTCAATGATGAACAACATGTGAGCCTCAGTCAATACGATACCTGCTGAAGAAGCAGAAACTCTTAAACCAGCCTAAATCATCCCACATATAATGATTAGACAGCGAACAAGGTGTAGGACACTTATCAGAGAAAGGAAAATAAGCTTTTCCTGAAAAATGTGTAAAAGGACTAAAAGACAAGGTGGAGAGCTGAATACAAATATTTATTATGAAAGATGAGAGTCGTGGGCCGGTGGAGAGTTTAGAAGGTTACTTAGTGGGACCAAAGTATAAGTTGATATCTTCACTTTTACATGCATGTATGTCACTTTCCATGTATGTATTTGCTCTTTAGAAAAGTCAATGTCCATAATATTGTTTGTAATCCAAAAAGCTTTCCTAATCTGTGTACCGGGTGCAGTATAATCGTTTGTTTTCATTTCATGTGTGATTGAGTCTAATGGAAGAATGATGGCACCAAAGATTTAGTAAAGACAGCCCATTAAAATTGTGCACTCATAGAAGCATTTTACTCCTTGTCTCATTCAATAACGAGATCCGGTACATGCCAAAACCGAAGAAATGGGCTGAGCCCTTGCCCTAGGTATGACTCAGTCCTGTCTGCCAGTGAGACCTGGGATGATGGGTGACCTTTCTGGCTAGTCTCTGACAAATTTGGCAGCAGTTCCGGGGGGTTCTGTTACCAGCCAAGCCCCCCCTGGACAGCTGATCACTACCCCCGCAACCTGCCCCACCCTTTCACACCCATTCCAGGCCAAACATGTCTTCTAGTCTCCTTAGTAACCAAACATTTTTTGACCTCCCATAAAAAACTCCCCCACCTGTTCCCTTTAGGATGGAGAGTTAGTCACAGGATTTTAATGCTGTACCAGGGAGAAGACTGGAGAAAATCAGCGATAAAGTTATGTACTGCAGTGTGAATAGACAGCTCGGGACCACCCCAAACCACAAGAACGTGAACTAAGCTTCCCAGGGAAGAAGCCTTTCCCTTCCACCCTCCATTGGAATTTAATGGGCTATTTCCGACTGCAGACCTCTCCCAGAGAGGCTTATGGGTAAGGTCAGGGTGTGTGAAGGTGCATACATATGTACCTACAGTACTTAAACATTTCTTGCCCTGTGTGTGTGTGTGTGTGTGTGTGTATGTGCATGCATACATGCGTAGGGACAGGACGGGAAAGTCCAAAGAAAAATACCTTTGTCACTACTGTTTGATTTCTGCACATCAGTGATTGGTCAGGACTGACATGATGCTGATAAGGTATTACCATGGTAACGTACAGTTTGTACCTCCCAGAAGATTACTGGAATAACGAACGCTCTTGGAATAATTAGAATACAGCATGTTGAGTTCTGTTGGAGGGATGGAACACCATACTTCAGAAAGATATTTCCACATTTGGTGTTTTGATGATGGTGGTGGAAAACGCTGTCCACCATGTCACTCTAAAATCGCCCCCACAGGTGTTCAGATGAGTTGAGATCTGATGACTGCAAGGCCATTACATACAAATCAAATCATTTTCATACTCATCAAACCATTCGTGCCCCAATCATGAAGCATCTCTCAAAGTCACTTAGATCCTTTCCTCTTGCCATCTTGATAAAAAACTCAGCATTTTTAGATATGCATGATAGGTTGTTAATTGTTTAATTTTATCATGCAGTACACCTGTATTGACACATCTACATTTGTTGTTAATATTCTACAACTCATTCGTGTTTTTCCATTTGCTCCTGTCGGTATATATTAGAACATACAGCTGGTGCTTCGGTGGCTCAGAGTTCATTGTTGAATAGGGGTCGCAGGAAAGGTTGGCGCTGCATTGGGTGGGTTTGGGGTTCTGTTGGACAAGAGTAAACTGTCACTCGAGGACCAGGCGTGTTTAGTCTGGCTTTCTCTGGGTCTTTCATCGCTCCTGATGCTAACAGCTGGAGACGGGAACCAAAGGGTGGGACAGGGGGATGATGGGAGATTCCTCAGTCTCTCAGCTATGTGAGAGAGATAGGCAAGGACAGAGACACTGGAAGAAATGACTTTAGCACTCAATATACCAGTTTATCCCTATGGGAATTAGAAGAGCAGACTACTTAGAAGTTGTCCATTTCTTCGCATTGCACTTTCCGCTTGCTAGATCACCCATGAAACAAAGCCCATCGAGCAGAGATCTTCTGTTCATTGTCACCTACAAAGACCGTAAGCGTCCCTGTGCTAACACATCCAGCCCCAAATCTACACTTTGCATCCAAACAGCCACATAAAATGAATTTGGTCTCTAAGGAAATCATTTAGAGTTTATTCACAGTTGGCACTCAGTCCAAACATTTCATTGTGCTTTCTTTTGTGTATTTCTTTACGTTTCACTCACTCACTCTCCTCCTCTTTGTCTGTTGATGCCCAGTGCTTTATAGACCCATAGTGTATGAATGAAACAAACAAACACATTTCAAATATCTCAAGACGTTAAGGTTGTCTGACAATATGATCATTGCAAGGAATTTGGTTTTTAAGGCTTGTGCAGTGTTATTTTTGTCTCATTCCCCCAAAACGAAACCATGTAGGTTTTTAACACTAATCAATAATACATTTTAGAGCACCAGAACTAATATCATATTCTATCTGCCATCGTAGCATTTTCTCCTTTTCCTCTCAGTCATCCTCCAAGAGGCGTTAATACAAGAAAAATGAAAAGCAATTTTCTACGTGAGGCAATGTAATGAATGTGCTGTACATTGCATTAACTATGAATAAAGACAGGGGAAATCGATGCGTACTGCATTACCTCAGCATGCCTCGCGTCCATAACTGTTAGCGTGTAGCATCTTATCAGTGGTGCAGTCACTGGGCAAGTGCTTACATGGTGTAACAGGACACTTATTGCAATGAGAAATATCCTTGTTCTCCACCATGGTCATCATCATTTGTTATTGGTGTATGTGTGTTAGTATGTTGTCAGAAGTTGTGCAGTTGTATTTCTATAGTAGAGTGATTAGGGTCCATTGTTTATGTGGGTTTGTGTGAAGACGGACATCTGAGGTGAGTGCGTGTGTAAGAATGAGTGGGTGACTGGTACAGATCTTTGTTTATTTCTCTCTCTGAATAATGACTAAAAGGTGTGTGTGTGTTTTAGGTCTAACTATACTCATGGGGACCATTTGTCGGTCCCCATGAGGCAAAAGACAAATTCTGGATCAGGGTTTAGGGTCAAACTTACAATTTATTTTAGAATTAGGGTTTCTTTAAGGTCCAGGCATTGTTGGTTAAGTTTAGGCATTACATCTAGGTAAAATATAGGCATAAATGCTACTTTATTGAGGTTAAGGTTAGGCTAAGGTTAAGGTATGGGTTCAAATTAGGGCAAGTGAGCATGCAATTTCTATTTTCTGGTCCCCATGAGGTTAGCTGTACAAGTGTGTGTGTGAGTGGATGAATAGTTGTAATCTTTTGAGTTGATCTACTAGTCATCCTTTTGTTTTTATGCTGCCCAAATCATTTTCATGAGGTTGGCCATTGCTCAGATTGTATTAAACCTGAATATACAACAATTTATGTTATACCTCCCCCTACTGCTGAACATCAGCTTTGGGCTGAAGATATGAAAGGGGACAAACAAGCAGAGAATAAAGGAAGAAACATTATTTGGAGAAAAAAGAGGAAACTCAATGTTCTTAAAACCACCTCCCATTACCAGTGATCGCTTTCATACCCACTGCGGGGGACTTCCCACCAGCCGCCACTTCACATCTTCCCCCTACTGCCTCCTGACTGTCAGAGCCTAATGCCAGCCTTCCATGCATCTCCAACTGTGTGTTTGTTTAACTCCTAGTTTCCGGGTTGCTGGGACTATCTAAAGGGGGTTGGGGGGAAGTGGTGACCTTTCCAGGTCCAGGTCAGCACCCTTCAAA
Organism: Esox niger; assembly: GCA_016801105.1. NCBI lineage: Eukaryota > Metazoa > Chordata > Actinopteri > Esociformes > Esocidae > Esox > Esox niger. Next base: position 4,336 of record JACXGJ010003074.1, read on the forward strand.
GCACAGGAACAGCTCTGTTGTGATGCGACAACACCGACATCTTCTCATACTCACACACTTGCACCAGTTCAAACTAATGTCATTTAAGGGAATCAAAGTAAAGACATGAGAAAAATACTGTCGTTTTATTACTTTTCTGGGGAAAGGATGAAACACTAAGGCAAAATGATCAAATGGCAGAAAGGCGGTTGGAGACAAAATACACTATTACAAAAAATTACAAAGAGAGGGAGGCCCATTAAACATTCTCAGACAAAACATTTTTGAAGCAGATTTGTTTTAATTAATCCTTGAAAATATCTGTGCGTGCAGCTAGCACCAAATTCCTTGCTGGCACTATACTAAAGTACAATAAACCTTTATCATCAACAATACTAATAAATCTTGATATTTGCACCCTTGAACTGTCATTATATTACCAACAGCAACATAATGCTATTGTATTGTGTAGATGCTTATTAACTAGACTAGTGTTCTATTAGAAATTTCAATTTCACAGGGTTTCCCGCAGTAGACAAAACCCAAGTCTATGGTGAAATACTTCAAGGCAACTGTCACAGGATTTCCGTCACAAAGATTTATAAGTAGCTACGTTTTTATAGCACAACGCTGGTAGTCTGACACCAAGTGAACACCTCACTGTGTCTTCTGAGGCAGATAAACATAGAAACAGTGACAGCCAGAGATGTGCGCACGCGCACACGCATACGCACACGCACACTTCAGGTCCCGGGGCTTCCTTAGATCTCCCTCTGCACTCTAGAAGATTCCAGGAAGCAGGCGGTAGGGAACAGCGTCCGTGTAGCGCTTCCAGTCTTTTCCATACTTACTCCGGCAGCGGTGCTCGTCTCTTATACAGCGATGCACCAGGAGGATTGTCATGTAGACAATGTAGAAGTAGGGATGAATGTGTCCGAAGCCACATGCTGCGCAGTACGCCAGCGAGCCCATCAGGTCGCCTGTGTAGTTGAGGTGGCGGGCCACGCCCCAGAAGCCAGAGGTCATGAGCTTGCTGTGGTGTAGGCAGCCGTCAGCCGAGCGGTAGGCGCACTCAATGAAGGTGGGCTTTTTCCCCCAAATGGAGCACTTCCCGTCGGTGCGACGGAACAGGTCCTTCTGGTGGTTGGCCGAGCGGAAGATGTAGTAGCCTGCCAGACCCAGGAGGAGGACGGCGGCAGCGTGGGCTGTGGAGAGTTGGACTGGGTTGTACACCAAGTACAGGCCCTAAGAAGAGGGACACGTTATTGAACACAGTATGTTGTCAGAACAATTGAATAGAAAAACAAGGAAGTCTGACAATCCTCTACATCTGTGATTTCTTGCTGTAAGTGGCTATGCCAAGTCAAAACAGATCCCCGAAAATGATGTACCATGTCCTTTGAGGTATTATGTGACCAGTGTCATCAAAACCATCGCTTTCACATTTCATGGCTAATTAAGGCATGAATGATTCTAAATGTAGATTATACACATACACACAACATAGTACACATACACACAACATGGTACACATACACACAACATGGTACACATCCAGCTCAAAATGGGGGTCTGAAAAAACTAACTTATAATAGAAGAGACTCTACTAATAGTTGTATTAATTCATCATTTCTGTGGTGCCTTCTTCACTAGGTGTCTGACTACTGATTTGTATGCGGATCTGATTTACCTGCAGGGTGTATAGGAAGGGCAGCCACACACAATCTCCCCAGCCCAAGTACCAGCCAAAGTGGTCATGGCAGATGTCGATAGTCTTCAAGTACCATGCTTCATTCCAGAAAAAGTCAAGGACGTAGATCCCCTGGAGAAGGAGTTTACATAAGTAGCCATTCTTTGAAGGCAACGCTTACTTAAATGTGTTCAGTCAGACACACTCTTAGACCTAGTCTCGCCACGGTATCCTGCCATCTAGTGACCGATTGAATGTAGTCTCACCTGCAGCACATTGACCAGGATCATGGAGTTGGTCACATATCCATAGAGCTCTTGCTGTTTGGCTGCATAGGAAAGATTAATGAGTGTCCAGGCAACGATACCAGGTCTCCCGTTGAAAAACAGCTTAAAGTCAAACCATTTCCCTATGCGGGGATTAAACTCGATGCCCATCATGTAGTTATAGAAGACGTTGCCGGTGAATTTGCTGGAAAATGACAAAGGCAATTTGGATCAAATAGGCCCAAAGTGACACGGTTGAATGCAAAGCCTCAATGTGTTATTCAAATTGAGTGGTGCTCACCAGTCTTCTTCATTTGTGGGGAAAAGGTAGGCCTTGATGAAGGCAAATGTGGACACGGAGTAGCCCAGTATATTGGTGCACCAGAGCAGTGGGATCCAGTTGTCAAAGAGGATGGTTGGGGAAAACCAGTGGAAGTACTTAGCATTGACATACCATAAGGCATGGGTGATCAGCCAAGACTGTAGACCATTGATCTCATATTTGTTTATGAGGCCTAGAAGAGAAAATGGATGGTATTAAGCTACTAAATGCTTTATGTACAACTTAATGCAGAATTTAGCCTTTCCCCCAGTTGGATGTGAGATGGTACGCCACCCTGAAAAAAAATATTATATCAGCAAAGAGAAACCTTTTCTGCTGATAGCCACATACCAAAGGACAATAGACTTAATGGAATTTTGTAATTAATATTTAAAGAAAACTAAACCATTCATTACAATTTTCTTGTGGCCCATACAAAGTTAGAAACAAAGTTCTCCTTTAAAAGTAATGAAACAATCAAATCTGAAATATATGATAATTTTACCTGCTGGTGTACGAGCTCCATCCTGAACACCACCTGAATAGCCAGGCAGGAACTTATGAGTTACATCCGGAATGCACATGTAGAGCACCACCTGGTGGATAAAGTGTAATTTAAGATCTCCCATTGCTGAAAAACTCCCATCCCTGAAATTCTAACCATCTTAAAACATAACAATCACCGAATAAACCTAAAGGTGGGCAGCATTCACACTGGCAGTACAAATGTGATTAGACAAAATATCTTTCTTGATCAATGGCTTACAGCCTTACCTGAAAGGATACCCAAGCAGCGTAGATCTGTGCAGCAGTCCATGTAAAGGAGGGAGCCTTGTCCCAAATGGAGCCCAGGGTGGCCTCTCCGCTATAGAGCTCGACCAGGGGCTGGGTGACAGAGCACTGGTATTGGTCACAGACCATGACAAAGAAGAACACCTGGAAGGGGGCTGTGCATAGCAGCAGAATCACACTGCTCAGAGAGAACCAGTCCACCTCCCTAACAGATTGGAGACATCACACAGTCAGTTGTATTGGTGCAAACTACTTGATACATGAGATACAACTTGCCAAACTTCATGACGCAAAGTGTTTGACAGAGTTCACCTCGAAGATTTGCATTATAGGATTATCTTACATGGACTTTTGAATACTATTAATGTTATTAAATACACTTCTTAATATGCCACACCTGTCAAGTGGATGGACTATCCTGTCAATGGAGAAATCTCACTAACAGTGATTGGCTTAAACAAATTGGTTGGCAATATTTGAAAGAAATACACTTTGTGCAAATTGAACACTTCGGGTGTATTTTATTTAGGCTCATGAAACCTTTCATCTATTTTTAAATGAAGGGACAAATAATCACTTTACATCTGGAATAGATGTGAAGACGAGAAGCTTATGAACTGATGCACTGGGCCTTTTTGGCATCATTCGAATATTTAGGGTGTATAATCCTGCCACAGTTATGTTCACAAGACAGAATCTAAACAACAATCCGACTTGTCTTTACTTACCAGCGGATATTTAACTAGTATTGGTATTTCCAGGGTGTTTTAGGGTTGGGGGGTGGTACTGAGTGAGAACAAGTAGTCTACACAACAATGCAAACCGGTAGACCAACAAGGATGTTTAAAATGGTTAATAGCTCAAGCACTAGATCATTTTTGTGAAACATTAACTTAAAACATTAACTGCAGATGTCTTCTCTTCATTTATGCTCGTATTTATTCTACAAGTGTAGTAGAAATTGTACATACACTGTATATGTACACTTAAATTTCCCTAACTTGACCCCACACAATCTTACACAATGGTTTGCGCTACAGCATTCTAGGCATGAAAACCACACAGCAAGACCAATGGCCTCCACCAGCGTAAAATTGTAGGGATTCAACAGAGTGGCAGCAAGCATGGGCCCACGAAATATCAGCCACAGACAAACCTACAAAGAACTCCCAGGGAGCCGCCACCCCCTTGGTGCAAAGCCCAAACTGCCCAAAGGTGCAAAGTAAATCTTAATCCAATTCTAACTGCTTCTAGAAAGGTGCAAATATTATTGTAGACAATATCTATGACTAATTAAACTTTTTAGGGTTTTGTTCAACTGCAAACCAAAGAAATATACTGTATGTGCATACCAAAATGTTTTAAATTCAACAGTTTTCTAGAGGAAGTGTTGAAGTGTATGTTTGGTATTTTGTTATCTAAACATAACATCTGCTTATCTGTACACAGGAAGTCAAAAAATATATATAATACTTCACTCATGAACTGTAATAAACGATCCCAGAAATGATCAATTTACACTAAAAGCACGCTTTTTTTATTACCAATAAAAACTCTTGTTTGATGTTACATTTACATTTGGTCAAGTCCCCTACTCTTGTTCAGACAGTACAGTTGACTTCCTGTTTTCTCAGATGTGTTAGTCATTGAGGTCAATGACAATAAGGCCGAGTTGAATTGGAATGACAAACGACAAAAAGTGCAATACTAAGACTGGGGTAAGTACATTTGGGCACTACAACTCAAAAAAATGAAGGAAATTAATAGGTAGAATAAACAGTAACACGAGGGGACACTGAATAGAAAAGGATCAAGGAATGACTTGATGCCTCAACAATGGAGACAAACTTTCTTGAGAGACTGAATGAGACACAAACAGAAAAGTAAAATGCTTAATGTGGACTGGCACAGGGTTAATTTACATGGTTATGCACATAGCAGATTTCCTCCCCCAGAAGATTTGGAGGCCAGATCAACACATTGAGCTCATTGTGTTCCTGAAACCATTCCAGAACTATTTTTACTTTGTGGCAGGGCACATTATCCTACTGAAAGAGCCAATGCAATCAGGGAATACAGTTGCCATGAAAGTGTGCACATGGTCTGCGACAATGCTTAGGTAGGTGGTACGTGTCAAAGTAAAATCCAAATGAATGGCAGGAATCAAGGTTGCCCAGCAGAACATTGCCTAAAGCATCACACTGCCTTCACTGGCTTGCCTCCTTCCCATAATGCATCCGGGTTCCATGTGTTCTCCATGTAAGCGACCCACACGCAAACGGCCATCCTCATGATGTAAAAGGAAACTTAATTAATCAGACCAAGCCACCTTCTTCCATTACTCCGTGGTCCAGTTCTGATGCTCACGTGCTCATTATAGGTGCTTTCGGCAATGGATGGGGTCTGCATGGGCTTGACTGGTCTGCTCAGATCCTTACGCTTGCCCATTTTGCTGCTTCTAACACATCAACATTGAGGACAGAATGTTCACTTGCTGTCCAATATATCCCACCCACTGACAGGTACCATAACAAGAATGTATGTATTATTCACTTCACATGTCAGTGGTCATAATGTTATGGCTGATCGGTGTATGCCAGCAGATGTGCCATGAGGAAATTACTTCAAATACTGCACAGAAGTGGTTGACATCATATGGAGAAAACAAAGCCCATCTGAAAGAGGTTTACATTCATGTTTGATGGCATATCAGAGGATAAAGACACTTAACAGTGCATTTGCACACAGCTCTACATTACAGTAGGGGAAAGTGAAGGCGTTAATGAAGAAGGTTTTGTCAAATTGAAAATGCATCTACGAGGAAATCTTCTAAGGTCCCATTTAACTGTAATATCTTCAAACACAAATCTGGACAAAAAAAACCACATTAAAACTGCAACGACAAAAGGTATTGCTGGCATTTGGTAAAACATTTCTGTTCAGAAGCTGATAATTGACAGGGTAGAAGTAAGCCAATCAGGGTGTTGACTTCAACTTTGTACTTCCTTTCTGAGAGCTGCATTTGATTAAAGAGGACCAGTAGCCTTCCAGGACTTCATTCCTGTCATCCAGAACTTAACAAAGATACACAGACATATCTTCACCATAAGGTGAGGTCATCGCTGACAGCCTGGATGAAAGCAGACTTGCTTTATAATTTTGTCAGAACAAGAAGTTGAATGATGTACTGTAACAGAGACGTCAACAGTGGATATGTTACAGAGAAACCTCATGAAAAGAAATCTCCTCCCAACAGTCTTCTGTTGGACAACTTCCATGGTTCATGAGATTATTTTGAACAATAAGATGGAGATGAGAGTGGAGATCACAACTCTGATTTAGATGTTTAATCACCTCAATCACCTGCTCTACTTCTTTGAAAACCAAAAGATCAAGGCCATACAGTCTTTAATACAGAACGTGTCTACAGAGCTTTCCTTGAACGACCTACTGTGTACTGTGAATCACTAGCTTCCATGCTCCAATCAGGAGACTCACATCTGAGAGAGCTTTATCTGAATTTCAGATTTACACTAGAAAGTTATTACCAATATGAAGGGTAAATAACAGAGGCAAACAGACTGAAGGTTCTCTTTGCTCCATTGAAATATCCAAATTGTAAATTGAAGACATTGAGCTTGTCTCGATCTCACAAACAACCTACATGAATCAATGGTCTTGTTACAAATCAGCAGTTTCGTATAGTGGTTTATTATTTCCCAAATTATTTGCGTACCCGGTTGTCAAGGGAGAGTAATTCAATGGTTTATTGCTGCATTAGATAGTCTTGAGGTTACGGACCTGGTCTTCCTTACACAACCTCACTCTCATCTCACTCAATCTCTTCTCACTGTATCTGTTGGTTACAAGCTGATAAATACATTGAAGGGCATGATTATGTAGCAAAGATCAGTTTCCAAGACATTAACCCCCAAGCCAAATGGTCAATGTAAACATCCCTGTGGTTATCAGAGCGTAACCTACAGAGAGAATCTCAACAGAGATGTTTCTGTTATTCTCATTATCTAGGCACATTCACTTCCAATGAAACGTACATTCATATTGTTAATGCACAGATTCCAGTCTCAATTCTGAAATCAGAAGGGTCTGAGTTGGAGTTGAGGAACTGTATAAGATGTACATTACAGAATGGGGATAATCTTTGCGTCACAGCGGTGTCCAAGCGCTCAGCCGGAGACACCCAGGGGACTGGATTTAAGGTGCTTTCAGGTAGACTGCAGGATCCACACTGCAGTCTGGAGAAACTCAACATGGACTGTAATGAGTTCTATGTGAAGCCATGGCTGCTTGGGAAGTATGGTTGTGATCTCCCACCGGACCCTAACACAGTGCACATTTCCCTCTCTTTGCCTAGTTGTAACAAAAGAGTGGGCGAGAGTGGAAAATCAACAACATCCTGATTTCACAAGAGAGGCTTGAGCATTGGCCAAAGGTGCGGTGTAGGGAGGGTCTAACTGGACACTAGTACTGGGAGTTTAAGTGAAATGGAATCAACGTTAAGATAGGGATGACAAAGATATTAGCAAAAAAGGATATCTTGGATCCAATGACAAATCCTAGTGAATTCACTACTCTGCACAATGTATCTGTTGGCATGGTAACTCTGTCTACCATAACAACACAGAGGTTAATAACACCCAACTTATTTCGACTGGGCGGACAGATTTCTATACTTCTACAGAGTCTCCTCTGATACAACGACATACCTGGACATGTTCCAGACAACATTCACTAAGCCTGTCTACCCAGTGTTTATGGTGGACTCTGAAAGGAACTCCTGGATTTCACTTGGCCCAGTATATGAAGTGTATAACCGAGACCCTAGCGGTTCTGTGGAGTATCCCTTCCCAGCAGATCAATAAATAATTTGGGAAAATTAGTAGCCCTCAGGATTATGCTTATGAGATGTAATTTTATACCAGAGACCATAATATAGGCTAAATGTTAAATCTTCCAGTTCACACCCTTTTTCCAAAACATTTTGTGTGGTGTCTCCAGTTGTAAAAGCACATGACTATACACCAGGGGAGGGAAGTACCTAATTCAGACCTAACCAACCAGCCTTAATTAGGAACTGCCCTCAACAGGTGAACATAGCTGAATGTTAGTCAACACTGGGGAAGAACTTTGGAGATTTTGTTCCCTTTCCCCCCCCCATTTCACAACTCTAGTGATGTTCTGCTTGCTCAGCCAAGAGGTATGACGGAACCAATGAGATTGGAGGAGAATGCATCTGATGCTAATTAAGCCCAATTAAGTTTGCAGGCAACTAACCTGCCACAAGGAGTTGGTCGAGGAATAAATTGCATTACAACTGTCCAACATCCCTTATACCAACCTAAATTTTACAAAGTTGTTGACAAAATATTGTGAGTTCATTTTGCCAATGACAAGAACAAAAGTAACTGTACATTGACTTAATTGATGTCCAAGATGTTTTTTATAAATACAATACCAGTTTCTTACTTTAACTGTCCTTCGGTATGTTGTTATTGTTTTGTTAACCATAAAAGAAGCAAAATGACAAATGTCTTTAATTTTTTCAAGTGAAAAATGTTAAAGGTACTTTGGATTAATATAAAATTGATCAAATAAATGCTTAAACATGATTTGATATACACAAAATCTGTTTTACAATGCATTTCTCCCACCACTAACAATTTCTGAAAAACCCAAGGAAGAACGGGATCTAGGGGAGAAACCAGAGTAGGGGAGAATCAGGACTGGCAATCTTGTTCTGTCTTTCTACAGAATCCATTGACACTTCTATACAGACCACATTCACTCAGCCCCTCAAACCAGGGTTTATGCTTTGTACTATTGTACTATGTGCAGACTCATTCACAGTAACAATATTTGACATATGGCATTGTTTTAAATATTAAATTAGACATTAGGAAATAATAGGGTCTGACTGGGCCCTGTCAATACAATTTGTCCTTCGACATGTCCCTATTCAATAAGTAGTGGGAAAAACAACATCTTGTTGTCAAATATCAAAGTACCCCTTGGCAGTCAGAAAAAGCATCTACAGTAAACAACAGCCTCTGAAATAACATCTGGAACATGGTGCTCAAAATATATTTGCAATTTTTTCAACACCCATAATACAACCTGATTAAAATGAATACCACAAAAACAGAGTGAAACCAGTTACATGTAGAGATTTAATAACCACAGGCCTACAGTAAGTCAGCTTGGTCTTACCATGCTCTTCCCCACTGCCCCGCAGGCTCCTCCGTAACCTCAGGTGAAACACTGTTAGAGGCGTGCTTAGGGCGTCTCCTTGTGGCTTCCATGGCCACTGCAGAAGACATCTCTAAATGTGACAGATTCAAGGTAATTACCAATATTTAAGACACACCTCATAAAGACCTACCTAAAAAAATATTTCCTTGAGGACTTGCAATAAAGCAACTGGTACATGAAAGTGGTGCATGGTTCAAGGGCTGGAAATATATTAGTCAACCTAAGAATGCTAATGGTGGCAATCAGTGGTGATAAATGACAAGCCTTATTGTAGACAGCTACTTTCTGAACACAGTTCAAAATGGCTAAACACGTTTGGCCTACAATTTGGTTGCATGAAAACTCTAAAGGTTTGTGAACATCCTAGAGAAACGAGGTTTTAGAAAAATAAATGAAACAAGTCGCATGCAAGAGTTAGAAATGCATTAATATCCACCACTTCGGAAAAAGTACATCTAAACTCAACACCAAAACGTCCAAAGGCAAATGGATAGCCTACTGTGCACACTGGTTCAATTCAATCAATAGAAGTTGTCCCCCCATTAATGACAGCCTGTCATAAAAATATAAGTAGGCTCACATCTGAGCCTTCGGCAAGAATGTTGCAATTGCAAACCCCTCCAACTATCTGTGTCAGGAGGACGTAGTAAAATCTGGGCAGAGGTTATGTCTGCTTAGACATTTTGAACAAAAGCCAACACAAAATGACGCTGGAGAGAACAGTTGTTCTACAAGGTATGTACCATCTGGCAGCGACAGATGTGACATATTCCCCATTCAGCCTTCATACATTTGTGTGCAAGATTACCTGAATTATGTATGGAAGGGGGTTCCAGGAAATGCATAGAATAAATTCTCCACTGCTTTAGTTGTTTTTACCGACAAAGTGGTAGGCTACCTATTTTTAAACCCGACCCTTGAATACATACACCTCAAACAGCTTACAGGAAATTGTATTGTCAATCATTTGGAAGGACATGGCAACAAAGGAACGAAAAAACTATCACAAAGCATCTAATGAACAATTTACGAAGACATAACTCATATTGACAATGGACCATAATGGCGAGGATGTAAGATGAACTAATTAAATAGACTACACTTTACAAGAGACTATTCCACTACAACGGGTTTATCTAAACCATAATTTTGTCTGGTACTCACCGGCTTCTAGGCACCTTTGTGAAATATATTGGTCCAGGTGTTGATGATATAACAGATGAAAAGGTTTTTGCACGAACAACGGCTCCGCCCATATGGTAAATACGTAGTACAGTAAAACCAATAACGTCTCAGCAGGGGAGGCGCCACAATGCCATATAAAACTCTGATTGGCTAACACGGACCTGGAGCCACAAGCGCCTCATGAGCTCATGAATAGGCGGGTCATACGGTGAAAATGTCGACATATCGCCTTACATTCAGATATGATAAAGGGATGTTTGTCCGTTTACACACACCTTCCAAACGAAACCTGGCTTCCGCATTTAACCCCGTCCAAGCACGTCCCAGAGGAACGACTGTTATGGTTACCTGTCTAATCCACAGAACGACACCTTACAGGTGTTGTGCCGAAAACTGTCTCCCTGCTAGAATCTGACCCAATTGCGTTAATGCGCACACTATATTTTCCTAGTGACAAAAGGAAACGGGTATTTCAGCAATACCTTTGTTCGGTGCCCCCTGTTGTCACCATCCATTCACCTCCCATCCCTTCATTATTTTATCTCCTATGGCTTTTCCACACAATCATATTTGCACACTCAAATGTTCTTTGGCTTCAAGTTTGTATTTATCGTTTTTAAGTATGCAGATACAGTAGAAGTCATAAAAAATAACAGTTATATTATTAATAAAGATTTTACTTTGTGTTATGTTGCTATGATCAATATCCATGATCACAGTAAACCGTTATAATATCTATAAAAATCAAGAAAAATAAACGAAAATGTATGATAATCCAGTAAACATTTAGCTTCTGGTTATATAACTTCTGACAGAGAAAGTTCTCAAATTATTGGGTGGTGATTCACATATAGGACTGGAACCACCGTGGGTAATGGTCACAGCCAATCTGAAATGTATGATGAACTGTTAACAGGTTTAAAAAAAGGTTTTCTTGAATTACAATAACTGAATTCTCACACATTACTGGTCAACATGAGCTACCAAAATGATTTACAATTTTGTCAGTCCTTCCAGTCTCAAGATGGGGCAATAAGTTATATGTCAGATGGGGGGGCGGGGTAATTTTCGGCAGGCGTGACAAGGTGCTTGCCAAGATTACACCCCAGAGGCCAACAATGTTCTCACGTTTGTCCCTAGAGTAAAATAAATGTTTGTGGCACACACTACCGGTCAAGATAAGCTACCAAAATTGTTTTTAACTATACAAAATTATTACACACAAGCCCGCTTTTCCGCACAACAGCAGTTCGTGGATTTGATCTCTCATCCTTCTGGTCACTAATCCGATGCTCAACCGGTAGGCCTCCTTGCCGCCTGCCTCCCAACCTCTGTAGTAAACCCAAGTAACTTCCTCGGGCATCATTATATAGCTCTAGTGGTATCATTAGTATACGCTACAGAAGTCGTCGGTAAATAGGGCAGCATACACTACACTGCATAGCCAATATATTAAGTGAACGGATGTGTTCCTTACTAAAGTCAACTTCACACAACCTATGACATTTTATATATATATTCAATTTATATTTTAGTTAACCTTTAGTTAACTCAACTTTCTTCATTATGAAGATTGAGTTACCGAATTAATTTACTGCAACAATGGTTATTTTTGCATTAGAGATGCAGCAGCTGGTTAAGTGCTGCCTGTCTCTTTAAAACGAATATCTGAAAGGAGGAGGGGCAATAGATGAAGCCTTCTCCCCGGATCAAAGTGACACACGGTTGAAGCTCACATGTTATTCAATAGAGTATTAACAATAACTTAATCTCGAATTTACAACAGTCTACATTTTCAACCATCAGAATTTCAGCACGACTACTTCATCGCAACATATTCTTTAATCAAATGGGACGAAAGGTCATATTGGCTACATGCTCCTTGAACCAATGGGCACTTGATTTTGACGGGAACTCGGAGAGAATCTTGAGAAGTAAGTTCTTGAAGAATTATTGGGTTAAACATTGTTTGACATGAAATGCATGAAACGAAGTTGCATTATGAATTTACGAAAATGGTGTTACATTCAGCCGTTAAAAGACATAGGGTTCAAATGACGGATTGACTTTAGTATATTATAGGCATAGCCTACTGCTAGGCTACTTTCTTTGACAGAAGTCTTGCAAATCAGGACAAATCAGGAAACACCTTTCAGTTTCATGATATCTTCTTAGGTATTGAGAAAGCCAAATCTGTGGGAGCTAAGTACAGGTTGGGACCCGAACTGGAAATATGGTATTGCCTTTTTACATATTGTTTATCAAAATCGAATTTGTGTGATTGTTGTTTTGACATTACTAATTAAAGTTGGTATAGCATGTAGGACACATGTTTTTTTTACACAGGGCACATTACAATTTTCTCATGTCTTCAATTACCTTTTCTTTTACATTTAATAACCTGCCTACATTAGATTGAACTCACCCTCTTGCTGCTCTCTTTCTGCCACTGTGTGTCAGTGGGTATGGCTGTGCTGACCACTTCTATGAGTCGGACACCCTACTGCACTGCTTTCAGGTCCTCAGGAAGCTGCTGGAATCACCTGTCACCCAGGACATCATCTGTGATGTGGGCATGTAAGTAACACTTCTCAAGGATTCTAGCTCTTGCCTCCTGGACTGTCATGCTTCAGAAGGTAGTGTGTATACCTATGCAGGGACTAATGTATTGTAATGTTTCTGGAACGTGTCTCCCTCAGGCCCATCATGCATCATAATGTTCGGTACAACTGCAGAGTCATTTTCCTGAACAGGTAAGTCTCTAAAATTTGCAATGCTGAAATGTGCATTGTTGATAGTAATTAGGGGTAGGCTCAATTGTTTTTACCTTGTTAAAGGACAATCTTGTTGATCCGACCCAAGATGCTGCTGGCCAACTACGGGAACAACCGTGAGTTTCGCTGGTTTTCACCCTGGAATAAACTTAGGTTAGTGATCAACAGAGAACCTGGACAAGTAGGTGTTCCTTCTGAACACCACGATAATACTTGGACAAAGGGGGAACATAAATGTTTAAATCAATGGTCTTGGGGATTTCATGAAGGATATTGTTTCACGTCATACATAATAACAATGCCTTACCTTCATTTGTGCCACAGACATGTGGAGGAGTATTTCCTACCCAGGATGATTCAGGATGTGACCGGACAGGTAGGATTTCCATTTCATTCTAAATGATTAGGCTCACGATTTATCTTGAGCCATGACAATGCTACACACAATGAAAATGACATTAGATAAAGACTAAAATGTACATTTAAAAACCTTTAGCAGGTTGGCATTATAGACACTGTGTCAGAATACCAGTCCAGTAATTTGTACATCATTGTTTCCAAAAATTTGGGGCATTGTGTAAAACAGAATGCAATGATGTGCAAGTAATTTAAACACTGTATTCAATAGAAAATAGTACAGAGACAACATGTCATATGTTGAAACTGTGTAATGTTATTGTTTCTTGGAAAATACTTTGAATTTGATGCCAGCGACACGTTTAAAAAAAAGCTAGGACAGAGGCAACAAACGACTGGAAAAGTTGTGTAATGCTGAAATACTAAACCTGGTGAAATTATAGCTGCCCATAATTGCAAAGAGTTCAGGGATCTCATCATCAATTGTACACAATATCATTAAAAGATTAGGAGAATCTGCAGTAATCCCTGTATGCAAGGTCCAAGGGCGTGAACCAATATTGGATGGTTGTGGTTTTCGGACCCTGAGACGGCAATGCATTGAAAACAGACAAGATTCTGTAGTGGACATCACTGAATGGGCTTGGAAACGCTTCTGAAAAACATTGTCTGTGAACACAGTATGTCACAGCATTTTAAAATGCAACTCTACCTTGCAAAGAAGAAACCATACATAAACAACCAACTCCAGCGCCTTCACTGGGTCAGAGCTCATTTTAAATGGACTGTGGCGTAGTGGATGGTCCCTGTGGGCTGACAAATCAAAATTGGAGATTCTGTCCCAGAATCATGGACGCCACATCCTCAAGACTAAAGAGGAGAGGGACCATCCGGCTTGTTATCAGCGCACAGTGCAAAAGCCAGCATCTGTGATGGTATGGCATTAGTGCAGATGTGGGGGGATTATTCTATAAAGTGCATAAATAACCTTATACTTATGAAAATATTAATGTGAAATGTATAATCATGTAGTTTTATCAGAAACATATTAACGTGGAATCCACACTCACAGTAAATGACTTCAGAGATAGGACGAATAACACATACAGATAATGTCTGTTCATCATAATATATGTGCCTTATGCTGAGAGATAGTCATGAGCAGGCAATTACCTTGAGCCCAGAGAGGGGCATTTCTAAAGTTTACTGCCTTTGTATCCACTGTTGGGGTGTCCAGAGTGTGGCCCATGAGCTGGTCATAAAGTGTATTCTGTGATAAGAGATGACGTGAGTATGGCGCATGAGCTTAACGTAACACTTACTTTGTGGACAATGATGGACATGACCCAAGTATGAACCATAAGGAGGATGTAAATTACTGTCGCAAATTACGAGTATTCAGGGAGGTAGAAGATAAGAAGCGCACCCCACTCAGGGGGTTGCCAACCAGACAGTCAGATGGCGTAATGTGTGAAAGTTCTGTATAAAAGCCATGGTCCGGACTTAGAACATTAGGGGTGTATCTGCAGAAGGACCTGGCTTTAATGTCTGTCATTGTTGTATGATTTTCATTAAAGTCTATTGGATTCACAAAGTCCTGAGTTGATGTGCATTTGTTTTTAGTAGAGTGGTAGATTTTCCACGACACACATAGCATGGGTGACTTCCACTTATGTGAAGGCACCATTATGTGAACAATATATAC
This sequence comes from Esox niger, assembly GCA_016801105.1. Taxonomy (NCBI): domain Eukaryota; kingdom Metazoa; phylum Chordata; class Actinopteri; order Esociformes; family Esocidae; genus Esox; species Esox niger. The sequence goes on from JACXGJ010003074.1 coordinate 19,676, forward strand.
AGGTTTTGAAACATCCAAAACCTGTATGCCATCCAGACAACATATTTTTCAGGGAAGCCTTGCTTATTTCAGCAGGCCAAAACAGCATTCTGCACGAATCACAACAGCATGGCTCTGTTGTAAAATAGTCTGGGTGCTAAACTGGCCTGCCTGCAGTCCAGACCTCTCCCCTGTTGAAAAAATTGGGCGCATTATGAAATGACAAATACAAATGAACGTTTGAGCAGCTGAAACCCTATTTCAAGCAAGAACGGTTATACATTCCTCTTTCAAAAATACAGCATTTGGTCTTCTCAGTTCCCAATCATTTACAAAGTGTTGTTGAAAGAAAAGGCAACACAGTGGTAAACATGCCCCTGTCCCAACTTTGTTTTGCGGGCATCAAATTCAAAATGGGCATGTATTAAAAAAATATATATAAAAAGAAATCTCAGTTTCAACATTTGATATGTTGTCTTGTTACTATTTTCAATAACATATAGGGAAATATTATTTGCACATCATTGCATTCTGTTTTTGTTAGAATTTTACACAGCATCCCAATGTTTTTGTAGTATAAACCAGCTTTCATGGTGGTTAATGAAACCTTTGTCCTGTAGGACACTGTCCCGTTTGGTGACTGCGTCCTCTCAACTAAAGACACCTGCATTGGGAGTGAGATCTGCGCTGAGCTATGGAACTCAAGAAGGTACATTTCATCAATACCACTCTCAAATTAAGGACTTGTCAGACTGTTCAAAATTTCTCTGATGTTGTGTGAAATCAGCCAAAAAACAATGTGATAATAAATGGCTACATTTGATCACTATCCTTAAATAAAATAATTTTATAATTTCTGCTAGGGTATGCAAACTCATGAGCACAACTGTAAAAGAATAAAGAATCAGTGTCTGTGCAATAGCCTATGACATTCAATTGACCATGAGCGGCTTTCTATTAAGTAATGTAGTGATGTACATGTGTTGGAATGTCATTGTTATTGGCAGCCCTCATGTGGACATGGGTTTGGATGGTGTGGAGATCTTCACAAACTCTTCAGCCAGCTACCACGAACTACGCAAGGCAGACCACCGTGTAAACCTGGTCAAATCAGCCACATCAAAGGTAGTGATTTTCAAACGCACACCCACCAGAGGTTAAAGTACATTGTTCACCAGGTGAGGGAAGTAACAAACTTTACCTTGTTATTTATGTCTTAATAATGCACTTCCCTTACGCGGTGAACACAGCTATGTATTTCTACGTTGTGCTTTTACACCTCTGGCGCACAAATGAGTGCATGAATGCCCATCCATTTTCTGTGCAGTTTCTGTGTTGTAAATATAGCTATGCCAACCACTTGGAGGCGCTGTTGTCCTTATAATGTCGCTCATCGCTTAATAGCGTTTTGCCCTCATACCTTGATACTATGAGTTCAAGTAACACTTGATCATGTGTAATAACACCTTTTGCATGTATAATAACATTTATTTCCTGTTACTTGTCGGTAAGTTGTTATTGTGTACTGTGTGGGGCAGTTGCAGTGCTGGCTCTAGCCTTTTGAGGGCTCTATGCAAAATTTGATTTGGGGCCCCTCTCATTGTGGCTAGGGGCACATAAGTGGTTAGGGGCCCTCTATCGGTCGGGGGCCCTTGGCGACTGCTTATGGTTATTATGCCTAGAACCGGACCAGGTCAGTTGGTAGAGCATGGTGCATTCCATATCATGATCATGGGTTCTATTCCTATAGGGGACCATTAACAAAAGGTATGGAAATGCTTGCCCCTCACTGTCGATCTAAATGTCAGATTCTGCCAAACGACAATGTAAAATTAAGTAGTTTCTGCTATTTCAAGTGGAATAAGAAAAATTGCATTGTGTTGTTTTGCTCAGAGCGGAGGGATCTACATGTTTGCCAATCAGAAGGGCTGTGATGGGGACAGACTCTACTATGACGGTTGTGCCATGGTGGCCATCAACGGAGATATAGTGGCCCAAGGAACCCAGTTCTCTCTGGATGAAGTGGTAAGGACAGGCTAAACTTAACAGCGAGTCAGCATGACTAAACCATCACTTCAGGAAGAACTACATTATATATGGATAGGCTATGTTGACTAATCCCTCATAGGCTCCAACACCAACTATTATTCTCACTGGCCCCATCGGGTCTGAAATCTGCTGGCCAGGACTGATTTTTACTGTCCCAAACTGAATTTAAAAAAAATCACAATACAATTGTATTGTATAGAAATATTGTATGTTCATATCAAATCATCAGAATATTGATTTATACCACCGTGTGAGACATGAGCTTACAAAGGCCATTGCTGTTTAAAAATATATGATGCAACATACATGATTACTTTCTAATAAATAGTTGTCATGGACGTAGTTAGTGAATGGTTTCTCCCTCTTCACAACATGGTAGGCGGTCGTAATTCGTTTTTTAATTGGGCTTTGCACCACGTCATTCATTCGGAGCAAGCAGGCATAGGAGGAGATGGAGCTGCAAGGTTGACAGCACCCCGTTTGGACGCAGTTCACGCCACATGCTGTACGGTTCACGCCACATGCTGTACGGTTCACGCCACATGCTGTACGGTTCACGCCACATGCTGTACGGTTCACGCCACATGCTGTACGGACTTAAGAGCATCATTCCAGTAGTTGTTCGTTCACATTTAAAATGACCTTATTGGCTTTGTTCGGGAACGCACGACAGGTACAGCAGAACATGCATTTCTT
>JACXGJ010003074.1:22499-57761 GCA_016801105.1 Esox niger
TGAATATTATTGGTCAAAAAGACGACACCGGTACTTACCACACGGGGGGGGGGGAGAAGAGGTGGTACAGACACATTTTAATGCAAGTACAAGCGAAATTTTAAGCGGAAAGAGTGACAAAGATGACAACCAAACGTTTTAATATGATGCTATGAATTTAAATGGGGAAGTTGTGCAATGGCGCATTCGGGCCAATGACTGTATTTGTGTACTGGTCCGACATTAGATCTTACTGGTTCCGGGCCTTGAACCCTGCCTCACTTCAGGTAGAGCTACATTATTCACCGATCAGCCATAGAATTATGAACACAAGCCTATTATTATGTAGGTCCCCATTTTGACGTAAAAACAGCCCTGACCCGTCAAGGCATGGACTCCACTAGAACTCTGAAGGTGTGTTGTGGTATCTGGCACCAAGACATTAGCAGCAGACCCATCAAGTCCTGTAAGTTGTGAGGTTGGGCCTCCATGGATCAGACTTGTTTCTCCAGCACATCCCACAGGTGCTCAATTGGATTGAGATCTGGGGATTTTGGAGGCCAAGTCAACACCTTGAAATCGTTGTTGTGTTCCTCAAACCATTCGTTATCTAGTTTTGCTTTGTGGCAGGGCCCATTATCCCGCTGAAAGAGGCCAATGCCATCAGGGAATACAATTGCCATGAAAGGGTGCACATGGTGTGCAAAAATGCTCAGATAGGTGGTACGTGTCGATGTAACATCCACATGAATGGCACGAACCAAGGTTTACCAGCAGAACATTGCCCAAAGCATCACACTGCCACCTCCGGCTTGCCTCCTTCCCATAATGCATCCTGGTACCATGTGTTCTCCAGGTAAGCAACGCACACAAACCTAGCCATTCATGTGATGTTAAAGAAAACCTGATTACTCAAACCAGGCCACCTTCTTCCATTGCTCCGTGGTCCAGTTCTGATGCTCTCTTGCTTATTATAAGGTGCTTTTTGCAGTGGACAGGGGTCAGCATGGGCATCCTGACTGGTCTGCGGCTACGTAACCCCATACGCAACAAACTGCGATGCACCTTTCTATCAGTACCAGCATTCAGTTTTTCAGTAATTTGTGCTACAGTAGCTTGTCTGTTGGATTAGAGCACACGGCACAGCCTTTGCTCCCCATGTGCATCTAGGGAACCTTGGCCGCCCCTGACCCTGTTGCCGGTTCACCACTTTTCCTTCCTTGGACCACTTTTGATAGTTACTGACCACTGCAGACCAGGAAAACCCCACAAGGGCTGCAGACTGGAGACCCAGTCGTCTAGCCTTCACAATTTGGCCCTTATAACACATCAACTTGGAGGACAGAATGTTCACTTGCTGCCACATATGTTCCACCCAATTGACAGGTGCCATGATAACAAGATCATCAGTGTTATTCACTTCACGTGTCAGTGGTCATAATGTTATGGCTGATCGGTGTATATGGATAGGCTAAGTTGCGGTAGCCTGTCAGTTTATTGCAGCAGTTAGCCTTTCTCGAGGTTAACCCTGAGATAAAGTGGTTTTGTGCTGTGGTCCCTGTTGCAGGAGGTTGTGACTGCCAGTCTGGATCTAGAAGACGTCCGCTGCTATAGAGGAGAGCACTGCCACCCACACGTGGTGAGCTGACAATTCTCTTCAAAATGGAAGACAAGTTTTCTCCACCTCCTAAGTGGTAGGAGGGATTCAGAAACACTGTCCACTCTGGGGACGAAAACGGAAAGAAACTGACCACTCGAGGAATCCTCTTCACCATTCAACTTCCCGAACCCAAGTCTGTATATGTGCCTGGGCTGGTCTTTCCACACCTGTACCGGAATCATTGACTTGAACGAGTCATTTTACCTTCTCCCTTCAGTTGTTGACTCACTTTCAAAATCCGCCTGCTCGTGACACTTGAAGTGTCACATGGTTTGCTGATATGTCCTCCGTCCACTGTGTGTGCAGGAGTATGAGCACAAACCGTGCTGTAGGGTCAAAGTGGACTTCTCCCTGTCTGATTGCGATGACGTCTACCTCCCTACTCACCAGCCCATTGAGTGGCAGTTCCACACCCCCGAAGAGGAGATTAGGTATGACACCCCCTGCCAAAGACTGTCATGTCAAGCCTGAGGGATGTTGCTAGGGTAAAATTCTTCCCCAAAATAAATATTTAGCTGTTTACTGTGTTGTCCTGTATTGAGTTTTCACCTTGGAATCAGTAAGAGGCAGTCCGAGATAGTAGACTGAGTATTGCCACACAGGGGATTCAGGAGCTTTCTGTGTCATTCGTTCCCCCTGATTGCTCCCTTGTGTCGGAAACTGTGCTCCCTGTCTTTGCTGTGGTCAATCATTGTCTGAGGGAACTAAGTTAAAACAAGAAAGACACTTTTTTTTTTAAAGCTACTTTCCAGATCATGTGACCGCTTGTGTCTTCAGTGCCCAGATCTTTCCACTTATGCGAAGAACAGCACTGGGCCTTCATTATGACCTTTAATGGAACGCATGTTGTTTTTCCTCCCTGATTTCGGTGTCTATAGCCTGGGACCAGCATGCTGGCTGTGGGACTACCTGAGGAGAAGTGGTCAGGTAGGTGGTTCTGTCTATGTATTCCATGTCTATGATATGTTAATGATGTGTAAATGTGTTTATGCTTACAGAATATTACTACAAAATATGCTGATTATTGTCTTAGTGTTTGTCTCTCTCGATTATTACATCCCTGCACCAGGCTGGTTTCCTTCTTCCCCTCAGTGGTGGCGTGGATAGTTCCTCAACCGCCTGCATCGTCTACTCGATGTGTGTGCTGGTCTGCCAAGCCGTCCGAGATGGCAGTGAGTACTGGACCGGACACTTTTCAGATCCACCTGGCTCCCTTGCTAAAGATTTGATGTTTCAATCAATTCATCAAATGTATTTTATATAGCATTTTTTTACATCAGCAGTTGTCACAAAGTGCTTTTACAAAACGTTCTCTGTGCTCCTCTGTGCTCCTCTATGCCTATCAGACTCCCAGGTGCTGGAGGATGTTCAGCGTGTGGTGAGTGACGTGTCCTACACACCCGTGGACCCGCGGGAGCTGTGTGGACGCATCTTTACCACATGCTACATGGCCAGTGAGAACTCCTCTGAAGGAACGCGAAACAGGGCTAGTGACCTGGCCACCCAGGTTGGCAGGTGACACATCAATGACTTCATCATAGTTAGGAAGTTAAAGGATGGCAAACTAAGTACATTTTTTTTGTATGTGTTTTACTCTTATCCAGTGCAACATATTCATATAATCACACATTTTCTAGCAAGCAACTTTATTTATATAGCGCAATTCATTTACAGAAGCAATTCAATGTGCTCTACACAGAATAAGAGAAATAGCAAAAGATAATAGAAAAAAACAATAAACAACAATAAAACAACCTAATTATAACATAGAATAAAAAACAGAAATAGAATTAAGCCACTGCGAGGCTAACAGGGTGGGTAAGTTTGAGCACTCAGTCATTGGCACATGAAAAGTGTGTTTTTAATCTGGATTTAAAAATGTATATGGTTGGGAAACATCTAAGATCCTCTGGTAGTTTATTCCAGTTGTGTGCAGAATAACTACTCAATGCAGCTTTCCCATGTTTAGGTTGGACTCTGGGCAACTAGTACAACTTGCCTTTGTCATTAATCTTACCCAAGGTTGTGTACAAATGTTTTTCAGCTCACACATTAGCATCAATATCGACATAGCTGTGAAAGCCTTGCTGGGAATTTTCTCCATGTTTACTGGAAAGTGGCCGCAGTTCAGGGCTAATGGTGGAAGCATCAGAGAAAACCTTGCCTTACAGAATGTGCAGGTGAGTTGGGAGTAAAGAGTCAAAGGCTACCCCGATACTGTTCTCACAAACCAATTGCCCATCACAGCATACTATGATAGGAAAAAATATGCTTTCTGATATAAGCTGTCCTCACCCACCCACTTATCTGTGTCATGCTGTTTTATGGTTGCAGCTTCACACATGCTAACCCCAATTCTCTCACTATTATGTTTCAGTTTAACAGTCTACTCTGGTTAAGCAACTGTTGGTTTTGTATGTCTGCACATTTCTGGATCCTTCGTTCGCTTTTCTATTCTACCTAGGCTCGCATCCGAATGATTCTGGCCTACCTGTTTGCTCAGCTCTATCAGTGGGCTAAGGGAAAACCTGGTGGCCTACTTGTCCTTGGCTCTGCCAATGTGGATGAGAGGTTAGTGTGTAATGTACAATACAAATGTAAACCCACAACGAATGATGAATTCGTTTTGTAAATATCTATGACAAGACATTATTTTCCCATGTTTTGTAATAATTGGGCCTGTGTTGTCCAAGTTTTGTGTCAGCCAGAATCATATCTCTGTGCTTGTATGACAAATTCCTTCCGTCTGAACGTGCCCATTATAGCACCTCTGTTTTCCATATGAGTGATCTTGCATATGCTCACCTTTAAATGTTTGTATATTGTGTACCAAACTTTGTTACAAGTCAAATATCCTTGGCAGATAAATATGCATTTATGAGTCCGACAACTCAAATGCAAATTGGTCAATAATGGACATTTACGTGGCAGGCTTTGTGAAGACCTGTGTGAAGTTGGCCCCGCACCCAACGCAAAACTTTGGCAAAATAGGCTCAATTATTTGTGCTCCGTTTGTGCTGTTAAAATGTTTGTTTGTACTGCCATAATTTTTCTAGATATTAAATTCAGAGGTTAATCAGTCCCCCAACATCCTCCAAAATCTGGGAAAATAGTCTTGTTTGTGTGTGCCGGTTTGTGCTGATAAAACTTGTCTGTGCTGCATCGATATTTTATATATTAGACATTTAATTATTGGTGAAGACTTCACTCAGCCCCCCAACATGCTCCAAATTTAGTAAAAATAGGCTCATTCATTTGTGCTGAATTGTGCCGTTAAAAGTTTAGTTTGTGCTGATGCAGCATTTTGTATATGAGACATTTAATTTTCACCAGCCCTACATCCTGCTCCTCAATATACGCTCAATCATGTATGCTCTGTTTTTGCTGTTGAAAGGTTTGTTTTAGGTACATAGCTATATTCCCACTGGGTAGCACACTGGCTTTACTCTCTTTCCACTATAACCCTGTCGCTATCGGTAAAGCAGTCGCAAAAACAGACCTTTATCAGCACAAAATGAGCACATACTATTGAGTCAATTTTGAGTGAATTTGACCTATGAAATAGTATTTAATATATAAAAAATAACAGCAGTGCAAAGATTAAGGCACAAACCAGCACGATCGATTAAGCCTTATTTACTGTAGTTTTGCGCTGGATGGGGGACTGTCTTTACACAGATCAAATAAATGTATCCCTTCTGCTCCAGTTGTGCTGCTGTCATTTGTTTAGATATTAGTCCTAAAAAAATATTTTATAGGTCACTCAGCCCCCAAATCCTCTAAAATCGGTCAAAATAGTATTACTTGTTTGTGCTTCGTTTGTGCCGTTAAACATTTTGTTTGTGCTGCTTCGGTATTTTATATATTAGACATTTCATTTTTGTCGATGATGTCACTCAGCCCCCCAACTTGCTCCAAATTGAGTCAAAATGGTATCCTTTGTTTGTGCTTCCTTTGTGCCGGTTTGTGCCGTTAAAAGTTTTGTTTGTGCAGCATCAGTGTTTTTAATATTACGTTTGATTAGTGGTGAAGACGTCACCAGCCACCCAACTCCAAACTGACTCAAAATAGTCTCAATCGTTTATGGTCTGGTTGTGCTGGTTTGTCCTGTTCAAATTTTTGTTTGTGCTGCTACAATTTTTTTGACATTAAAGAATATTTCACTGTCTGTTCTGAGATCAATCCACTATCCGACTTAATTCAAATTCACCCGAAATAGTCTTGTTTGTTTGTGCGTTAAAAGTTTAGTTTATGCCAGCCGCCCAAACTTCCAGATTGACTCAAAATAGGCTCAGTCAGTTTTTGGTATAACCAAAATGTCTACTGGATAGCGCATTGGCTTCACTCTCTTTCCACTATTGCTCTGTCACTACTTCAACTGATTTTGTAAGAACATCGCAAAAACTATATTTTAACCTGCACAAATGGAACAAAAATGATTGAGCATATTTTGAGTTAATTTGTATCATGTTGGAGGGTTGAGTAACCTTGGAATGATCTATAAAATATTATTTAGGACTAATGTCTAAAAAATAAAGGTATTTTACCTGTGTAAAAATTGCCCCCACCCAATGCAAAACTAGTGCAAAAAGGCTTAATCGTTTTGCTGGTGTGTGCAATTCCTATTTTTCTGCTGCTTTCATCTTTTAGATATTGAATAATATTTTATAGGTCATATTCACATGTGCTCCGTTTGGGTCGGTAATAATGTTTTTGTGACTGTCTTTATAATGGATAATGACAGAGCTATAGCAAAGCTAAAGATGTTGGAAAGATTAAATCCATGAACTATCCAGTAGGAATGTAGACTATTTACCACAAACTAAAGCAGCACAAAAGAAATTGCAGCACATAGGTAAAAGTGACTCTCACTTCAAGTGAGCCTGAGGGGCTTAAATAGCACTGTATATACTTGTGTTTGCGAGCTATATTAGTTCCGGCTTGGAGGAGAGAAATGGTTGAGAATCTGATCTAGCTTTTATCAGTGGGAGACAAATGGACGTTGCAGTGGACATGGGCAGGCACGTCATCCATCCTACAACACCTTGTTAACCCTTAAATGCACAGCTGGAGCAAAATGACCTGCCCCAATGTCTTTTTTGCTGTATCGATCCCCCAAAATGTCAATCTAATATGCTAGGGAATTCCTTAAATGAGTCTTAAATGTTCAACATCATTATTGTGTGTTTTCGTTTTCTATTTCTTAAGTAAAAACAGTTTAAACATCCCTATCCCAGGTATACATATGTGGATCAAACATTACCCTTATTCATTTTCTTTGGAATTCACTGCATCTCACTCACCAAACTGACTTATGTATTTTGCTACAACAAAATCTATATAATTAATGAAGTATTTCTTAAATATCTTGTTTATAATATTTATTAATCACCATTTTTATTTCTTTTTTAACGCATTGAGGAAAGGTACTTCTTGACTAGCTCCCTGAGTTTGCATATGCTGGGTCAAAATGACCCATATGTCTGAGGGGAGTTCAGCTTTAATGGCTGGCTCTTTGTTGTCCCTTTCGATGCAGGCGTAGAACCTGTTAAACTCCTTGGTGAAGGGGACGTCGCTGGTTGTGAGGGTCGGGTTCTTTGGCCGGTAGTCTGTGATGGCTTGGATGCCCTGCCACATGCGTCGGGGTTCAGAGTTGTTGTGAAAGTGTTCCTCTATCTACAGTTTGTAGTCATTTTCAGCCATCTTGATGCCCCTTTTCATATTTGCCCTGGGTGAGCTGTAGGCCTCCACATCAGCGGATCTGAAAGCAGTGTTTTGTGCCTTTAGCAGTTGTCGGACCACTCTGTTCAACCACGGCTTCTGGTTGGGGAAAGTCTTTACAGTGGTGACATTCTTGATGCAGATGTTGATGTAATCCAGAACGGAGGAAGCATATATTTCAAGTGTCCATATGGGAGTCAAGGGTGGCTTGTGTGGTAAACAAACTCCTGTCTGTGTTGAAACTTGTGCTGAAGAAGAGATTCTGACCCCTCTGGCCACAAAATTACTGTCCTCACCGATGGTTTCACAGGTTTAATGAGGGGTAGATACTTGGGAAGTAGGAACAGTGAAAGATGATCAGACTGTCACCATATTTTGTTAACATAAATGCACAGCCCACCTCCTCTGGTCTTACCAGTCCACTGCTGTCCGATCAGCACAATTACATTGTCGAGTAGGTTGTTGTTCAGCCACGTTTCTGAGAAAATCATGACGCTGAAATCCATGATACATTTTTGTGAGATGATTCTCAGTTGTATTTTGTCAATTTTGTTTATCCAGTGACCGTACGTTAGCAAGGAAAAGGCTACGTAGTGAAGGCTGATAGGGGGCTAGCATTAGCTCAGCTCGGAGGCCTCCACACTTCCCACGACTATGTTTACAATATGAACACTGCCTCCAGGCACTTAGAAAATATGTTTTCTGAGTTTACTTACTTTTCAATTGATCGAAGAGCATAAAAATGTTGTCTGGCTTTTTGTGTACAACTCAAATGGTTTTTCAGAACCTGGATGAGAAAGCCATTGGTGTCTCTGACTCAGAGTTGGAGATATCCAATTCCAGTGACATTTACTATGTGGTGGTGCGTCAAGTTGGAGTTGTGATTGCTCCCGGTAGTCCAGTCCTATATGAGCCTACAGAAAGAAAAGCAAAAGGGTGGTCAGCAAAGAGCAACTGAAGGCCTTTGTTACACATTGCAGACAATGAGGTGACCTGCTGGATGTTGCCACCCTTAATGCTTACACCATATTTATGGCACAGAAAACCAACTTCATGGACGGTGTGAACAGCACTGGTCAGCTGTTCATCCAGGAGCTGGTCAAAGAGCTTGTTATACTTTCAATTGTGAAATAATATAATTTATTTGCTAAAAAAAGTGTGGATACATTTTAAACATGTTCAAGGTGGTTGTATTTTGTTATTCACACTCAAAGGTTGAATAGGAAACTAAGATTGATTGTATGAATTAATATGCCAATATTTTCAATAGGCGTTATGGGTTTTCATAATCTTATCATTGAAAAGTGTTATAAAATTGTTAAAGTGACAACTTTTCAAACAATATAATTTTAATTGAAAGGTAAAAATCTAAACTTAAAATTATCTTCCAGAAAATTGAAAATATTTTAGACCCATGTAAATAGAACACAGATATTACATTACTGGGTCATATTGACCCAGCATATACATTCTTGAGGTGTAATGTTTACTAAGCATCCTAGGGTTAATGCATAAATACATTGTATCGCTTTGCAACATAGTATTTGAAAAAAGATCACTGCGATTACATATTACAAACGTGCTACACAATTTTCAAAACCTTTTCAATTGAAACAATTTTATATTGTTGTTCAAATCATTTGTTTTATGTATTGTATCCTAAGACACAATTTTCATGCATATGCCTTTATCATCCAATGTATTGTAATGGATGAATGGTTAAATAAAAAGCTAACTGCAAAGGCAAGAGAATTGTAGAATACAAACCCCACATTCTTATTTCCTTTTTCAATGTGCACACACACCAGCAGATATTTCTAACCAGCAGATTTCACTGTTGAGTAAACATTGAGTGTTTCGTAACACTTTGACACAAATGTTTTGATTATTTCGGTAAGCATTGTTTGGCCCATCATTACAGTAGGCTGCCTGTTACGACATGTTATGAAGACTGGTGACAAAACTGTCTTCATAACATGCTTATTGATGAATCACTGTGACATGCATTATAAACGTTAGTGTTGTTTCTACGTGTGAAAAATAATATACATGTAAATAATTAAGTCAAGATAGTTCATATTCAAGAGTGCATTGGTCAAGACGCTTGTTCAACACTTAATGTAGTGCTATTCAACAGGCTTATTTTGAGATACAAAGACCGAAAATGCATTCCATACTAGTGGATTTTAGCTTTTCATTTCAAAGGCCTGTAAACTTTCAAAGGCCTTTACTTTCATTTTTGACATGTTTGCTTGATTTACTTTATGTAGCTACTGTTGTTTGTAGCCTGCTTGTCTTCAGCTGATCTTTCTTGTCTCCGGCCAGATTCAGTATCCTGTGTCCTGTGCGGCAGTCCGCCTCTAATCGCTACACTAATTGATACTGGGAATTCGGTCAGTTACTCAGAGACCTGTTCTCTTAGCCAGCTCTGCTTACGTAGTCAATCAAACAATTGCATCATCCATTATTAGCAGGAGGTTTTTGCCAAAGCCTATGAGGTGTACATTAGGGTGATGACTTTTTACAAACTCATTTCCCTGTATAATATTTGGATGAGCTTTCATAAAAGATTGGATAAAATCTTAGTTTCAAGGTGATTTGATTAAAAAAACTCAGGCACAATGATTAAAAAATATATATTTATCAGTTTTTTGCCTTTTTTGAATTCACTGTAAGCAGATATACAATTGAACAAAAGCTTTAGAGTCACATATATACAACATTATATAGGGTTGATACCAAATTAATCTAATTTAAACTCAAGTACCTGCTTTGAACGGTTAAACACCTCGCTTATATAGCTGTACCTATACAAAATTTAAAAATAGTTTGTGCGTGACTTTTTTCAATATTTCAATGGAATATACCTAATTTTAGTCATTTATAGGCATAAGTTCATCCATTTGTGCTACAGGAAATCATATTTCAGAACAAAATTAAAAAATTCATTACCCTAGTGTACATACAGTTGTGCTCATAAGTTTGTAAACCCTGGCAAATATTGTGACATTTTGGCATTGGTTTTGAAAATATGACTGATCATTCAAAAAACATATTTAAGGATAGTGATCAAATGAAGCAATTCATTATCATATAGTTGTTTGGCTTCTTTTTAAATCAAAACGATAACAGAAATCACCTAAATGGCCCTGATCAAAAGTTTATATAAACTTTCATGTTTGGCCTTGTTACAGACACAAAAGGTGACACACAGGTGAAAATGGTAATTAAAGGCAAATTTCCCCCACCTGTGGCTTTTAAAATTGCAGTTAGTGTATGTACAAATAGCCAATTAGTTTGTTAGCTCTCACGTGGATGCACTGAGCAGGGTAGATATTGAGCCATAGGGAGCAGAAAAGACCTGTCAAAAGACCTGTGTAACAAAGTAATGGAACTTTAAAGGTGGAAAAGGATATTAAAAGATATCCAAAGTCTTGCAAATGACAGTCAGTACTGTTCAATCACTTATTAAGAAGTTGAAAATTCGGGGATCTCTTGATACCAAGCTAAGGTCAGGTAGACCAAGAAAGATATCAGCCAGAAGAATTGTTTGGGATACCAAGAAAAACCCACAGATAACCTCAGAAATACAGGCTTCTCTGGAAAAAGACTGTGTGGTTCTTTCAAGGAGCACATTACGACGATAATTGAACAAAAATGACCTTCATGGTTGAGTTGCCAGAAAGGAACCTTTACTGCGCCAATGCCACAAAAAAGCCTGGTTACAATGCCTGACAACACCTTGACACGCCACACAGATTCTGGCACACTGTAATTTGGAATGACTAGACTAAATTAGACATTTATGGTCACATCCATAAGCGCTATGTTTGGAGAGGTGTCAATAAGGCATATAGTGAATTGAATACCATCCCCACTGTGAAGCATGGTGGTGGCTCACTGATGTTTTGGAGGTGTGTGAGATCTAAAGGTACGAGGAATCTTGTATGAAAATGTATGGCACAATGAATGCAGCATGTTATCAGAAAATACTTGCAGACAATATGCATTCTTCTGTACGAAAGCTGCTCATGGTACTTTCTTGGACTATCCAACAAGAAAATTACCCTATGCACAAGTCAAAGTTGACCCTCCAGTGGTTACAGCAGAAAAAGGTGAAGGATCTGGAGTGGCCATCACAGTCTCCTGACCTTAATATCATCATCACTCTGAGGAGATCCCAAATGTACAGTTCATGCAAGACGACCAAAGACTTTGCAAGACCTGGAGGCATTTTGCCAAGACTAATGGACAGCTATACCATCTGCAAGAATTCGGGGCTTCATAGACAACTATTAAAAAAGCCTGCAGGCTGTCAATGATGCTATAGGGGGCAATACACATTATTAAGAACTAAGGGTTTGCAGAATGTTTGTCTGAGATGTCACATGTCCGCCCAGATACAGGTGACCCCCATGACCCCCTTTCTTCATTTGACCTTCACTATGTCCTCTTCTGTAGCCTCACCGGCTACTTCACCAAGTATGACTGCTCCAGCGCTGATATCAATCCAATCGGGGGCATCAGTAAGACAGACCTAAAGAGCTTTCTGCAGTACTGTGTCGAGAAGTTCCAGCTCCCTGCCCTTAAAAGGTAAATCCAGTCTTCACTAAGATCATATGACCAGTCAATTATACCAGGAGACTAATTATGTTGGCAATGGTCTATTTGCTATTTAGCGTCATGGCTGCACCACCAACTGCAGAACTGGAGCCCCTTGCTGACGGCCAGGTGTCGCAGACTGATGAGGTAATATCTCAAGTCCTGTTGTGGAGCCATGAGTCCATGGGATTTCCAACTGTTTTGATAGCTGCTTTTTAATGCTTTTTACCAGGTGTGGGCCCTTCATAAGAAGAAATTTTTTGTGTACGAGACTTCTGGCTGATGTCACATACATTCAAAAAGAAATGTTTTAAAAAACTGATCTATTTCGATACCTGAAGATTAGCTCACATATGCACAAGGTTTTGTTTTGTGAAAATACAGATTGTCCTGTAATTGTTTGAATCTGTTGTTTTAGAAAAGAAAAAAGTGACGTTGGAATTTCAGCCCGCCAACACAATTCATGGAGTGGAGGGTAATTGGCTGACCCACATGCTCCATTCATCCAACAAGCACTAATTTTTATTTTATCATTTAAACTTTCCAGCTTGCTTTATTATCATAGATGTCTTTATTTCATTGTGGCTATTGATTATTGTGATGCTTCTCTTGCATTTGCAAATTGGCAAATCGCCATTAGTTTTTTGTATCCAACATACGTGTCTATGACAGCACAAAAGGGGGCTTTTCAAATGGATTTTAAGGATCCCTGTAAGCTAATGCTTAAATGCAGCAGCTTCTTTGCCTGCCATCCACATGAACCACTACAAAACGATAATAAGGACCATGAATACATAGACACGTTCAGGACAAAGATCACAGACAACATTGCAATCCATTGGTCTACTGGGGAAATGTTTTTGTCTGATGCAATTGTTTTACCCGAGCAAGGTCTTAAGAGCCCGACATTTTTGGTTCATTGTTTTGGAATAATGTGATTATACAGATGAAGAAACTGCTAGAACAATGCAAGCCATTGCTCTCAATGCAAGGCATCAAGGTGTCAGTTTCAGCCCCACAACGCATGGAAGCACAGTGTATGGACAGTCGAAGCCTGTGGACCCAGATGGAACTGGGATGACATTCTGAGGATTTTTCTCATTGATGAAACCTAATCTCAATACAGTTTTCTGCTCCAACATGTTAAATGTGTTAAGAACGTCGGACTCAGTGGACACAGTACTTTGCCAAAGTATCTATAATTACATTGTTTGGGTAATGACACATGCATTTGCCATAGTAGGAATTTCCTCAGAAACATTGCCTAAAAAGACCAGCTAGCTAGTTCTGGTGTCTGCCAAACTCCTTTCCTAGATTCCCTCTGCTTCACTCTCCTTCCATTGGAAATGACAGGATCATTCATACCATAAGCTTTATTTAGATAAATTACTGTTGTTATTGCTCAGTCGTGTTTTTCCTCTGGTTGTGTTGACTGTCTCAACTTCCCCTTGTGTATGGCTACTGTCTATAAATACTCAAGCTTGGAAGTTGAATGTCTCTGAATGCATGGATGTAATCTGGGCACATGGCTTGTTCTGTTATGGTGTAATCTGACCTCTTCCTTTTCCCTCGTCAGTCTGATATGGGGATGACATACTCTGAGCTCTCTGTGATTGGTCGGCTCAGGAAGATCTCCAAGTGTGGCCCGTACAGCATGTTCTGTAAACTCATTCACACATGGAGGGAGGCCCTTTCCCCTCTGCAGGTCACTACAATGCAATGCAATGACATTTCACACAAAGTCATATCTATCCTGTTCATTTGTATAGTTGAGAAAAATACTTTTCTTTACGTTTTTGTTCAAGGTGGCGGCAAAGGTGAAGCACTTTTTCCGAATGTATTCTGTGAATAGACACAAAATGACAACTGTGACGCCATCTTACCATGCTGAAAGCTATGGCCCTGATGACAACCGCTTTGACCTCAGGCCTTTCCTCTACAACACTCGCTGGTCCTGGCAGTTCCGAGCCATTGATGGTCAGGTGGGGATCCAACAGTCATCATTTACAGATGATTTGGAGTGTGATTTAATCGTTCCTCCAACTATTGGATTTGGAATTCAAAAATGTTTTGTGTTCAAATCGAATGCCTTGCACCCCAGAGTAGTGCATTGGACGAAGTCACTGTCACGCTAAACAACTGAGTAATTGCAGCAAAGAGTTGCCAGATATCGAGAGCGCCCAAGGGTTGTTTTGTGCAAATTGGCTCAGCACTATTCTGGGCTAGGGGGATAGAGATCAGACTGGCCTGTGGTAGTTTAGATGCCTGCAAGCTCAATCATTGTTGTTTGCTGGTGAATGTACTCTCCTGTCAGCATGTGTGCTCTTAAGTACTCCCTGGATGAGTGTGACTTATTGAGATGTACAGCAGAGGACACATCTTGATATTTAACTTTCCCCAACCAGCTGGGTAGTTTTTGGATGAGGCAAGGCCATAATTCTAAATTAGACTTAACTAAATTCAAGGGTTTCAACCATTACTTCAAGAAAAGCAAAATTACTGATATGTTCTCTTTTAACCCACTGAACATGATTAACTCATAGCTAATTCTTACACAGGTGTCAAAGATGGAAGCTGGGAATGACCACCCCTACTGAGATGCTTGTCAATGGCAGAGCAACATCCTAAATAAATGTTTAACAAAATCCTTTCAGATGTTTTTGAGAAGAAGTGGAGTAATTCATACTATGCTAAAAAATAGACTGGATTAAACTGCCAAAGGATTGGAGAATGTTAAGGACATGAAAAATATATTTGTTGTTATTTTCTGCTGTATTTCAACTGGAGGCCAAAAGGTTACCAAACGTATTGGCAACAGTTTAATCACTGGTTGAAAAGCAAAACCCTTACTCAGTGACATGTTTTGTTTAGCTGTAATATTAAACATGTTTTATATTGGTTTGTTTTTGGTGTCAGACTTTTAAGTAACTGAAAGGTTAACAGCAAAACACTTACTCAGTTACATGTTTTGTTTAGCTGTAATATTAAACATGTTTTATATTGGTTTGTTTTTGGTGTCACTCTTTTGTTTAAGTAACTGAAAGGTTAACGCAAAAGACCTACAAAGGAAGTGGCCACCCCAAGAATTATGAAGTGTTAAACGTATTTTACGCACCACACGTTCATTGGCGCGTTAAGCCTGTTGATTACGTAAAAGGAAATAATTGTCTACTTTGGCAAAGGGAAAATATAGATAATAGTCTTCACATTTTGCTGTGCAGTCGGCTGAAGTGTTTTGAGCTGCGCGCGGTTTGTCACCTACTGGTGAAAAGAGAAACTTGAGGACATAGGGGAGGAGTAGCCTGCCTTGTCTGTTTCCTAAAAACACATTTCCCGTCCTGTCGTAAGTGGAGAAACAGTAAATATAAAACTATGGATTCAAGTTATTTACGAGTCATGTTTCTTCTCACTGTATAACACGTTTTACTTGTAATTAGGTGACCATTTAAAATTGGCTGTGGTTCGGTTATACCTGATTTAGGTAAAGGGATTTACAAGTCCTCACTGGTTGGTAAAGTTTACTGGATGGAATCGGAACCACTTCTTGCTGGAAGCATTAACTACGGCTCCCAACCTAACAACAATGATCCCATCTTCAAAGGATCAACAACGACTAAACGTCTGTCCTACTCGGTTTCTGCTGAGTCCTGCTGTGTCGAAGGGGGTAAGTGTTATTGTGTTTTTATAGGTTCACTATACCTGTGAATACTGCAAATTACCAAGTAAACTTACAACGTCATTAATAGAAATGTATCAGACCAACATTTTCTTAATACAATGTAGGCTTACCGATTGGGAGGCAGATGAGATGTTGACCAAACTTAAAACCCATTACAGTGTGTTCCTGTATTACTCATACAGATTTGCCTCGGTGTAAGATGTTGAAAGAGCTAAAAAGTCATTACTATTCAGGATTAAGACACGGACTACCTGAAAAGTGCTTTGTTGACAAGATCATATTGAAAGAGAAACGTCTCTGCTTTATTGACCTGTAGACCTATACAGTTGAAATATTTGACAGGAAGTTTTCTTTAGCGATACATTGTGGATTGCTAAAGAGAAATGTCTCCCTGTCACGAATCCCTGACCGAAATGTGGACACCCGTTCAATTTAGTGGATTTGGCGAATATAGTCACACCCATTGCTGACAGGTGAATGCAGTCAAGGACACGGCCATGCGATTTCCCAAGGCAGACATTGGGCGTAGAATGGCCCGTTCTGAAAATCTCAGTGATTTTAAGTGTGGCGTTGTCATAGGATTCCACCTCTCCAAGTCAATTCTTAAAAATGTATGCCTTGCTAGAGCTGCCCTGGTAAACTGTAAATTATATTATAATGAAATGGAAACTTCCAAAATGAATAACAGCCACAAACTGTCGGGACACACTAGCTAACAGAACAGAACAGGACGTTTGAGTTCTAAAGCGCCTTGAACTCATCAGCTTTCGGTTACGTTTCAAACTGCCTATGGATGAAACATCAGCAGAAGAACTGTTCATCAGGAGTTAGGGTTTCATGGCTGTGCAGCTGCACCCAAGCTAAAGATCACCATATGCAATGCCAAGCATTAAATGGAATGGTCTAAAGCTCGCCGCCTTCAATGGAACCATGTTCTCTAGATTGATCTAATCTGGTCCACCATATTTGCGGATGGCAGGTGAACGTTGCCTGACCAAATGCATGGAGTGCAAACTAATGCTTGGTGGAGGTGGAATCATAATGGTCTGGGATGGGTTCGGGTTGTGCCCCTTAGTTCCAATTAATAGACATTTTAACACTATAACATACAATAACAATTCTGAGGTTCCAGTGTTTTGTCTTAGTTCTATTTGGTCTTGTGGCTAAATTAAAGTCCCTATATCAATCTTCTGACATCTGGTAGAAAGCTTTTTAGAATAGTGGAGGCTGTTATTGCAGAAAAGGGAGGATATTGCCTGTGTTTTTGGGAGAAATTGTCCAACGAGCAAGTGTTCCAATACTTTTGGCAGTGTAGTGACGACACGTCGTGGCAGCATTCTTTTTGTGGAGGGTGAAATGAGTCAAAGGATATCAGGAGTTGCTCATATGGGTGTGGGGCCACAATTACTTTTGGGCAGTTGGGAAAAAAATGTAAAACATGGGGGGGGGGGGAGTACTTTTTTGTGGAAGGGAGTAACTTGAAATACCTGAACATGCTTTTGTTTGGTCTGAAGTTTCAGGAATTATCAATGTTAGCAGAATTTGCTTGCAACCCCAATTAGTCAGCAATCGAGTAAACAGCTCCACTGTCTGTCTAGAAACATTTTCCTGATACAAAATGGAGGGAAAATCAACATCATAAATCCTAGAGCCCAGGTAGGAATACCAAGCTTTTCATATCCTGCCGTAGAGTAGTCTTCCATTAACACACATCCTTTTTTGTGATCTTTTTGTTCTTCACAACTCGTTGGCAATTCTTTTCAGACACCAACATTTTCTGACATAAGATTGGAAATTAAGGAGATGATTGGGCTTCTTGACATAGAAATAGCTGTTTGTATTGAATTCATTGTTGTAACTCCACCAAGTGTCTGTCCAGTTCAGTATATGTGATATGTTCTGTTGAGCATTTTCGATTTGGGTCCATCTCTGGAAAATAAATGCCTGGAATCAATAGCTAATTTAATCTGACCTAAACAGAAGTTATTTATAACAACTTTGTAATTTGATTTGTTTGAAAGATAAAATCAATTCAGACATGCTGGTTGAAGTTTCCCCTTCACATAGTTCGCAACAGGATACGGGCTCATCTTGGACCTCATTGTATTGTTTTTGTTTAAACCAGTTGCCAGGGATATAAGGCTAGCAGCAAGACATACAACAATTTGCTGCAAGAGTGCTTTGGTTTTTCTAATCCGCAAACACTAGTGTGATCCTCTGTTTTTAATATTATATTTGCTGATAATTGTTTGTCTCTCTTACACAGATGACGAGGACCTCTACCTCCAGCAAGCTATTGTGTTTATTGAGGATGCCATACAGGTGGAGCATATTATTTCTAACAACTATGATTGAATAATACAGACTCGTGTCTTTGATTATGAGCTGTTCCAAAACCGTTGTATTTAAAATGAAGTTCATTCTATTCCACAGTACCGATCCATCAATCATAGGGTGGACCCCAGTTCGTTACGGTTGTACCGGTGGTACTATTCCAGGATATGGCAATGGTAAGCTCCCACCCATGGTTTAGGTGTCTAAGGAATGTGTGCTCCATGTTTCTATTGTTATATTTGTCCTACCTGTAAAGCCTGAATCTTCAGATTACATCAATAAAGTCACACAACCTATGCTTTGGTATTAAACAGCTGGATATGCCTAGAGAATTATAACCCTCAGATTAACACGTGTAGTGGTCGATGAAGGGACCAGCCATTTGTTATTTCAACGTTACGTTTGAACTATGGATTGTTCTGTTGTTTGCAAACGTTACTGTACAAGTAATCTTGTTCCCAAAAATGCTATGAAACACTGGTCAATGTGTGTTTGTTAGCATATGTCTCTGAAAACGTTACTTCAAGTGTTTTGTCCACACAAACACCACATTTTCACACTTCGGGACAGCTGCTTTGTCACAACTCGTGCCCTAACAAGGCAGTCATTGCTTCTTTAAAGCAGCTAGTCCACTGAACATTCACCCCCTGGGTTGTCCATGTCCGGCTGTTCATGCTTCTGACCTGGATTAGGTTTTCTAGACTCTGGACAAGCCCACATGCATTTATTATCACAACTGGTACTCTTAAAATGTTCACCCGGCACAGTCAGTAGAGAACTGGTTATCCCTCTGAGCCTGATTCATCCCTAGGTTTCTTCCTAAATTTCTGCCCCTTTTAGCAAGTTTTTCCTAGCAACTGTGCCTCAACACTGTTGTTGCTTGCTCCTTGGGCTCTCAGGCTGGGTGTTTTGTAGAAGCACTTTGTGAACACTGCTGATTGGTTGTCTAAATAGATAGATTGATTAAAATGTGTTTATTATGATAACCAAGTGTTGTAGGTTACTAAATGGTAGTATGAAGTGCCTGGCTCAGGCTAGAATGGATCATCCATATCCTCACCCCTGATAGAAGTTCACTTGATCAAACATCAGCAGTGCTGCGTCATTTGAAGTCACACTTTGCTGTATTTGAGTCACTAAATTCAATAGATGACAGCTACTTTTACCCCAATTGACTGATACAGTCCCTGCCTAAAGGTCATCTTTGAATGGTTAGTGCTCCAGGCTCATATGTGCAATAGCCAGGGGATGAGGTTAGACTACAGCATGCTTGTAGTTTTTGGGGACAGCAACTGAACTAAGGTTGGAAGGTTTTCATACCTTATTTTCTTTAGAAATAATCATTGGGCATAAATGAATTACAAAATGAATAGCTATTCATTGGCACCTTTGTACTTATTTATTAACATGGTAATGCACCCCCTGAAATTTAAAGTTAAGGACCTTAAAATAGGACATCTGACCCTGAACTGTTTTACCGCCCAGCCTGTTCGTGGGTGCATTTCTCAGAAATATATGACCACGTGCAAGTAGCACAGCCATCCACTTCACCTTTGACTTTTACTCAGCGCTGTTTTGACTTCCTTTGTGGTTAACTGAGGCAGGGAAAGCCCTTTCTCATGTGAACTTTTTGTTTCTCAGGGGTCTCGGCCTGACTATTGCATTGGTGTTGATGCTGGCCTTCATCGAGAGGCCCTCTTCCCTCTCCTACACGTCAGACCCACGTTTCAGAACTCCCCCTTGGGAGCCCCCCTGTGGCCTGACTGAGGGCATTGAGATGGTCTGCCTCGTCATCTTCACCGTTGACTTTGCCACCAAGGTAACCTTAACCTGCGTCTCAGCCAACATCATTACCGAATCAATTTAAGAGATAAGCCACGAGACAGCCCAGACCTCGTGACCATCGCTATTTCAAGTGTGGTGGTTTGCAATAAGTGTAATTATGGCTCTCATCTTTTGTCCTCAGAGCTATTTGATCGGTTGGGAGGAGTTCAGGAAATGCCTGTGGTTGATTTTCTATATCGTGGTCATCTCGGCATCGATAATTGATTGGACATTGTCATTGAGTATGGAGTGTGATGAGGTGAGATCATGTCTCTTACGTTCATAAAGACATTGTTTACAATAAAGGGATGTTGTAGATGGATAATTCTTATTCATTTATTGACCATGGCAGAGCTTACGAGTTAGGAGACTCATCCGGCCGTTCTTCCTCCTCCAAAACTCATCGTTGATGAAGAAAACATTGAAGTGCATCAAGAGAACCCTCCCAGAGATAGCCAGGTAACATGGTTTGCTTCTAACCCATTGGTGAACCACATCTCACAAATTTGTGATTATTATCTTTAACCTCAAAAACACACAGTGTGATTACATGTTTCCCTAAATCTGCTCTGTAGTTTATAATGTAATCTCAGTTCATGATACTTGCTTCGGGGAACGTGAAACCCACAGAGGTTTGTGGATAGATATTGTGCTTATTCTTCCTAGTAATCGTGCTAAGAAATACACCTACAGAAGCACACCAATCAATTCTTTAACTTTTCAAAAAAAAATCTCCCATATCCGGGGTACATATGCAAAATAATAACATTCAGTCTGGTATGAGAACTGTTGCCCTGATCCTCCTGAACAGGTTGTCTGCTGAAAGCTGAGCTTCTTACCCTTCTGTCGGTGCCTTATGAGCTTTGGTGACCCACTACCCTGGAAATCCACCATTTTCTAACACAACCTCTTAGATTATTTAATGGGGTTAATTTAGGCATCGCTCCGAATCATTAGAATACTAGAGCAGGGTTTTGCGGCCCCAGGCATTTTTACATTATGTTTTAGTGGCGGGTTTATCCAAAAACAACACCCAAAAACCAAACAGCAACTGGCAGTCAGTAAAGTTCATCAGTGTTGGTAGGACAGCTATGGTGTCCAAGTTAAACCATTTTTGGCTGCTCATAACAATGTTCTTTAGCTGAGTTTACCTTTTACGTTTACCGTTTTAATTTAGAAAATGAGACAACTTTCATGGATAAAGTAATTGGCGTCCCAGAGCTGGTATTTGGTTGAATAGCCTTAGGCCGAGACGACTGCCGACAAATGCTTTTAGTGCACAGCAATAAGCTTTCATTTGTGAGGATTGCTGGTTTCTGTTCTTGCATTAAGTTCTGGTTGTCAGTGTGAGTTCTCTAGATCCTGAGGTAGCATAATAGGACTGGCACTTATAAAAGTAAAATCAAGTTTGCCCAAACACACCCATCTAGAATGTTTTGACAAGATTACTCAAAAGTGGAGATGTTTGTATGACTTGGGTACCATTATGTCTGGCGCAAAAAAACATTATCTTGCTGGTATCAAATGTTAAGCACAGTGTTCGTAGTGTGATGTTATGAGGAAACTTGTCTGTCTCTCGACCTGAGCAAGAAACAAAATGCTCAAGCAGGTCAACATTAGAGTATTTGAACAGCAACAAAAATGCTAAATACATGGAATCGCCTAGTCAGTATTCAGACCTAAAGCCAATTGAAATGTTGTGGCAGGATGTTAAAAGAGCAATTTATGCTCAGTAACCCACAACAGTTTTCTACGGCTGTAATCCTGGAAGACTACCCAAAAACAGTATCTATGTTAAAGACTGTGTCTTTTGGCAGAAAAACAACTTCAAAAGCAGCATGGAATAATTCAAAAAGATATACTGGACTTTTCTAGATAGTCCAGGGAATATTTAAGTGAAATAGATTAAATCTCATCTACTTTAACCTATGGAAAGATCTTAAAGAACAGCAGTTGCTGGGGGGCAGCCCTGCAACGTGAGGCAGCACTCCAGCTTTTAGGGTTTTGAGCTAAGGATGGGTCAGACTGCCAGGGTAAGCAGCAGACTTGCTGGTGGACACTAGGAGCATTTCTCTTCTTGGCCAAAGACTATGCAACAACGTACTACTTTCATAATCCTCCCTCATAATCCTCAAATCCAAGCTGAAAGGCTTGGTGACGGGGCATTTTGAAGGGTTGCTCCCCAGGCTCTGGAACTCTCTCCCCAAAACCATCCGTGACTCTGAGACTATCCCCATCTTCCACCAACCCCTCAAGACTCATCTGTTCAGAATCGCCTACCCATAGCCATGCCTAATCTTACTCTGTTTTCTTTGTTTTCTCATGGTATTTGTTGTTTGTTTCTGTTCTATGTTTGTTTGGTGAAGCGTCTTTGGGTCCTTGAAAAGCTCTATATCAACATAATGTATTATTATTATGATCTCTTTGTCTCTCACTCTCTTACACAATCTCTTTCTCTCCCACACTCTCTCAAACAAACGTGTACAATATCTTTATCACACTCACAGTACCCCTCTCATACCATCTCCCACACCTTTCTTTCTGTCACACTCTTAAAATTTTTCTTTCTCACACCATCTCTCTTTCTCACACTCTCTTACACTAACACGCTACACTAACAACACTCTTGTAATTAAAATTGGAAGGGTTTTATTGGCATTAGAAACTTTCATTTTCATTGCTAAAGCAGATGGGGAAATCAACAAATATCTATCATGAATAACAAAATAATTAAAATATATATATATATATTATTTTGAGTAGATCTTACACAGGTTTTAACCTATAATAATACATTTCGAGTATTATTATAGGTTATGTACACTGAGGTAATGTATGTATATAGTTAATAAGGTCTTGAATTTGTTTCCCCTCCCCCAGTGTTTTCCTGCTCCTGGCTCTTCATCTGTGCCTGTTCACCATGATTGGCATGCTGCTCTTTGCTAAAGGAGAGGTACACACCCACACCCTGCTGCAGCCAGTAGTCAAGCTCCAACATGCACTTTCACCTGACACTCAAACACATCCTAGGTGTTTTCTCCACCTGGCGCTGTCATCGCAGCGCTTGGCCGCCTCCCAGTGTTACATGTGTAGCATTACACCTTCCTTTATGAAATGATCGTCAACAACCCACAAGACAAGAAACATATATCCATGTATTCATGATACTTTGAATCCATTTATTCATGATAAATCTCTTATTTACTAACTGAAATCCTTTTAAATGTTCAATGTTAGTGACTTGTTGTTAAAAGCAGTAATGCATTGGTTTGTGGTTTAAAGCATTGTTTCTTAATCCTGGTCCTGGGGACCCAATGGAGGGCACGTTTTTGGTTGTGCCCAAGCACTCACACACCTGATTCAAACTAAAGACTTGATGATGGGTTGATTACATCAATCAAGTGTGTAAGTTGTAGGACAACATTTGAATCAGCTGTATGAGAGCTTCGGCATAAACAAAAAACATGGATCTCCGGGACCAAGATTACGAAACACTGGTATAGAGTCAACCCAGCATGCCTAAGGGCTGAATCCAGGCCATCCACATTGTTGGTTTAGAGCTCTGAGCCGCGGTGTCGGCCATGTACCAAACCCTCTAGTTCCCGTTGGCCTAAATGTGGTGCTGCTTTTGTCTTTAGGACCCGGACCGCAATGGGGAGTGGCAGACCTACTTCAGAGATCTGCCCACATCTCTGTCCTCCCTTCTGGTGCTCCTCACAACGGCCAATAACCCTGACGGTCAGTTCCAACCGTGACGCCTGTACCCATCTGCTCTGGTGTCTCCTCCACCCGTCCTCTCCAGTTTTCTGGGGTCAATTATTACACCCACCATCTTTTAACAGTCCCCTTAGTCACAATGTGTTCTCAGTCAGCTTTACCAGTTGAAATTGTATGAGTGAATAAAACATTTATTTTGTTCACAGTGATGATTCCGGCATATTCCTTAAACCGCGGATACTCTATCTTCTTCATCCTCTTTAGCGGTTTTGGTAAGAGTAAATGCTTTATTAGTTGCTACGTGATGAGGTGAATGAGCAAAGCCAGTGGGTTTCCAGTGTGGTGAAAGTATAATTCCCTCCTTCCAGGAACATATTTCTTGATGAATTTACTGACAGCCATCATTTACAACCAGTTTAGAGGATACCTGCTGGTGAGTTTTTGGCACTGGACCAATCTCATTCAAAATATCCCTGCATCTTATGCTGTAGTGTTTTCTAAAGACTCTGCTCTTGTCAGATGTCTATCCAGGCATCTATTCTGAGGCGCCGACTGGGCATCAGAGCTGCCTTTGAGGTTTTGTCTTGTGAAGGGCGCAGCAAGGACGGCTCGCATTTAGAGAAACATCTGTAAGGCGAATGCGCGCACACACACACACACACACACACACGCGCACGCACACAGAATAACTTCTCATCATGTATCCCTCAGAGAGCGTGTGCGGGTGGGTGCGGTGCTACAGATGATGACGAGGGTCCAAATGAAGTCCTACTGCAGGCATGCCATCATCAGGGTGAGACTGACTGCACCTTAATGTGAATAACGGTGTTCATATAAACTCCCTCTGTCCATTAGAATTTAACAAAACGTATAATGGCATAGAACTGTTTCACGAGGTTTGGTTGTTGGCGGGGTGGCTGTCTGAATGCTTGGACATGGGTTTGGACATGTGGTTGTGGGGTTGATTCGGTTTTGGGGTGGAAAGATCTCGCTCACAAGTTTCCTGCTCTGCCTCGATCAACCCTGTAGAAAGTGCAGCAGTTCACCGATGGCTATATTCAATGGGATGACTTCCGGAGGCTGTTTGACGAACTGGACAAGGACCCGATCAAAGAGGTGGGCCCCGCAGCTTCGTCGACACGGCTCGATGTTTTCCGTTGGATCGACTTCAGCGCCGGTTCAGAGCTGGCTTCTGTGACTGTCTCTAGCTTTTCTCTTTTTTGCCGCAGCACCCTCCAAAGCCGGAGTACAGATCCCCGCTTCTCCAGAGGCTCCAGACGGTGTTCAGTCATCCCTACATCACAGTGGTGGGCAACGCCGTAGCCCTGGGCAATGTCATGTGCATCTGTGTAAGTCCGGAATACCTTCGGGCCGTACGCGGGCCTCAGTTTGTGTGTCTCAGCGTGGTGCTTCAGACACAAGGCTAAACCAGTCTGGTTCCTCCCCGCGTTGCAGACTGTACTGATGCTCGACTCTGAGAAGTCCGTCGGCGTCCGGGATGACTACTACATGGAAGTCATCAACTTGTTCTTCACCCTGTACTACGTGCTGGAGATGAGTCTGAAGATGTTTGCCTTCGGCTGCCGAGGTTACCTCTCTTACAGAAACAACCTCTTTGATGGCCTTCTAACGACTAGCCTTCTGGTAAGTTCGGGTCTGTAAATTCAAAGGGGAAATTTGTGGGAACTGCGCCACCATTTCCTTGTTGATTTTTTTGAAAGTTCTATTGATTCTAGTCGGTGACAAAACAAGCAAAGTGTTAAGTCATTGCATAGTTCAAATGTCTGCAATATATATTTTCAAAAAACAAATAATTCATCTGAAGGAAATGTGTTTCTGTTGTTATCTTATTTCCAAACAGGTTGTTCAGATCATCATTTTTGCTACCTATGGGTTTCCACATCCTAAATGGTTGGTGTCTTTATCTTTATTTTGATCATGTTTCTCTACCATATATTTTCTGCATATGGAAATTAGTTAATTGACTGTTGCTTTTTTAGATATGTGAATACTGATTTGTACTTAACAGTTAACTAATAGACAAGTGCCTAGCTGGGAGCTGTCCATTATAGTTATTTTCTGGGTTTGATGGGTGAAAAACCCTTTGACACACAAACTATGCTGCATTGATTGGTTTAATTTTCCTCGGACTCTTTCCCAGTCTACCGATTCACTTTTCAATGAGCTGTCACACCCCGATATTGTATAACGTGGGCTCAATGGAGTACACAGGTCTTCCTGGCTCACAATTGGGCAAAGGTGGTACTACAACCCCCGCACTCTACCGGATGCTCCTCTGTGATACATCTCATATATCATTGAACAGTCAGAGTTGCTACTGTATTAGACTTTATTGCATATCTTTACAATCCACTTACTATCTGTACAATCAAATACTATACTTACATTTCCTGTGACGGTATTTTCACTTCTGATTAGAAGCCCACTGCATTTTGTTGTACTGTACTAATGCTGTTCAATGACAAAGTTTAATCTAATCTAGTATAATATCTGGCTACACATTTGAAAAAGACAACTATTATTTTGTTAAATCTGCCCTGTTGTCCATTTCCACTTGAGCAGCTAATCTACGCTACAATTTCGTCCGAATATCAACCAAAATATACAACCAATACATTTATGAAAAATGCTAATTAATTATTTAAAAATCATACAATGTGATTTTCTGGATTATTGTTTTAGATTCCGTATCTCACAGTTGAAGTGTACCTATGATAGAAATTACAGACCTCTACATGCTTTGCTAGTAGGAAAACCTGCAAAATCAGCAGTGTATCTAATGCTAGTTCTCCCCACTGTATATGAGTGCAAAATCATGTTTTATCATGCCAACACACAGAGTTGGTGTGAGATTTTGGGAAGACTCTCGCTTTTTGAGTTTTGAATGCAGGAAAAACCTGACAAAGATTTCCTATCATATATGAAAAGAACACAACTTATTTTGGGGGTAAATTACACAGTGTCGTTTTCATCTTAGAAGTATCGTTTGATGAAAAACGTTCAGTTACTTAACCAGAGTTGCCAAATCCCTCAACTACATTAGTTCTGTAATTCAGTCAAGATGTGATGTAAAGAAGAAAAGGAAAAAGGAAATCGTGTCTTTATCCATTGTCCAAGTCATCTGTTTATTGGAATTGTTTTTGAAAACCTTTTAATAAAAGTTACTAAGCTAATGGAGATTGTTTTCCAGGAACCCAGCCTCACGTGGTCTGCTGTCTCTTTGGGAGATGGTTCGTCTTGTCAACATGCTCATAGTTTTTCGCTTCCTGCGCATAATCCCTGATATCAAGGTGAGACATGTTTGTTCTCCGGGAGGCCGCTGTGCTGCAGTCCTCTACAATGCAGTGATGAAGGGTTAATGTTGGTTTGTTTGGTTCCACCTTGTGGTGGAATATTTTATTTCTTTAATTATTGACAGATTTCTTTTATTGCTGGAACACCGAATATCTTTTTGAACTCTTGTTCTGCTGGACAGTTTATGATTTCACCGTTTCAAATATTTATTTTATTGGGGAGCGTGGAGCAAGTATAAGTTAACAGGCTCACAAACGATCATGTACTTTTTGAGAAGGGGCCTAGGTTTAATCCGTCCCACTGCTCTATCAGCAAAAACTCTTCTTTCTTTGCCAACATTCCTGTCTAATAATGCATAAGTTCCATAAAATATCTTTAACATTCTGTAAAAATGAATTTAACCCCATGACCCCTCTGACTGACAGGCTGCCCCCTAACTGTTCCCTGTATCATTGTTACACTATGAAACAGTCAGCCTTGTGTTTTATGCCTTTTAGCTGATGGCCCTTGTAGCCAGTACATTGGTTGACCTGGTGAAAAACCTCAGGGCTTTTGCTGGAATACTGATGGTGAGTGACATAATGACACTTTTTTTTTTAAACATGTTTCCATTCTCTAATCCAATGTGTGAAAAATATTTACTTACTCACCAGACACTTTATTAGGTAAATCTACATAGTATTGTGTAGCACCCCCTTTTTTTCCTCTGTTGTGTTCGAGATTTGATGAATTGTGTATTCAGAGATGTCCTTTGGCACACTGCTGGCGTAAAGAGTGTGTATTCAATTATTTGTGGCCTCTGTCCGCTTGAATGAGTCTGGTCATTTTCTTCTGACCTGTTTTTGCTGAACTGCCGCTCACTGGATGTTTAATGTTTCTTGCACAATTGTTGTTAACTGGTGAGAACATAGTGCATGACATCCCAGGAAGTCAGCTGTTTCTAAGATGCTGGAACCATCATGTCTGGCACCAACAATCATACCACAGTCAGTGTAACAAAGAGAACATCCCTTCCCCATTTTATTGTTTGGTCAAACAACCTGAAACTTTTGACTGTGCTTTATATGATTTGCAGTCACATGATTTTCTGTTTGGCTTTTGCGTTAAAGAGCAGTCGTACCTAATCAAGTGGCTGGTGAGTGTGAATTTGTTTCTGTACACTAGATTAAGAATTCATTTTTCGTGCTCCTCTCTGAACATTAGGTGGTTTTCTACGTGTTTGCTGTTTTCGGCATCTGGCTGTTCCAGGGAGCCATTTCTGCTCCCGGAAAGATGAGGTATGGTTTGATGCGGCGTACTGTTTGACTTAACAATGTTTTTGGAATCTTGTGCTCGGACAAAGCTGGTTGACTTGGACATAAGTGAATATCACGATAAAACATTTAAATTACTGTGTCGATGGATGAATAGAACAACATTGTCAAAGTTTCACTCTGGTCACATTCACCCCATTGGAAACTGCTGAGCTCATTTGAATAAAACATCCCATTCAGTCATCTCTCCTTGTCTGAAAGGAAAATCTATTTTTCAGCTCTTACCACCAATCACAATCTATACTAGGTGTGCCACAGATGTTTGAGGATAGAATCTCTTGTCAATTTTATAGTTTGGTTTACAAGCTAGGACTTCAGCGTTGAAACCCTTCACACGGATGGTTCTGTGACTGGAGTGCGTCTTCAACTATCACCAAAGTTTGTTTCATAAAAATTTGAATTTCCTTTAGTACAGATGACTAATTGGAATGATATGTCAGCCAGACGTCTATGAGAAGTCTCATTTGTTATTTATCATCATAGCCGCTACCCTCACCATGGCAACGGCCTCCCTGCTGTGAGCTTAAAGTGGGATTTTTATATGAAGTAACTGTTGTGACGGTCGTATATGTGTCCTATACAGTGAGATCTCAAATTCCAGTATGGAGAATGTCACCATTAACTTCACCATGGAGTGCGGTTCCTATGAGCAGCTTGGCTACTGGCCGAACAACTTTGACGACTTTGCGGTGGGTACCCTTGTCTTGTCATTCTGCCCGCCTGAAGGGGAGTCTCATTGGGGAGGCAAACCTCTAGGCAAGGTTTTGCCTTTAACAACAGCATTCTCCGGGTAGCCTCGTCTACGATAAAAAGTCACTGGTTTAATGAGAATTTGCTTTGAATGGAATGAAACTGTTCCCATTCTCTGTATTCTATTTATGACGCATCTGCACCGGCTTTAACAGGAAAGGCCAACACTGTAGGGGATGTCTCTGAAATGATGGAAGTACAGAAACTGTTTTCTTGACGTTTCCACACTGATGTTGTAATTACACTGATGTTGTGAGCATTCTGATTATCCCCTTTTTGTGTTCAGGTGGAAGGTTTGGACTTCTTAATAAAAACACCAGGCAGTAAATTGGTTAATAGACCCATAAGATCACAACCTGCCTAGTTTGGCTAGTTTCCAGTTTTCCCTTCCAGTCCCTAAAAAAAACTGAATGTCTCTTTCCGAAATAGCTTTCTAAATGTACATATGACCCTTTTTTTATTGAATCACCTGTCCCAATATCATTGCACAAAAATGATTTCAGATGATAATAAAACTGCTGCATTGTGGCTTCAAAGTTTGTTTCAGTCCTGATCAATTAAATTATGTTTTACCCCAGGTCTATGCTGAGTGGACACTAAACAATGCTTTTTTGCTAATCTTTTCCTCTATTTTGCACAGTCTTCTCTTGTTCTCCTGTACAATGTCATGGTGGTGAATAACTGGCAAGTCTTCATGGATGCTTACAGCAGATACACCACAGAGTAAGCCAACAATAATACAAAACAACTCAGCAGTCATATGATCCAACTGTCAGACTATTTACTTGTTTCCACTAGAGGGCAGCAGTGTCAGCTACTTTCATTTCAGGGCATGCCGTGCATATGATGAAGTGGACACTCATTCAAAGTGTCTCCTTTTAGTTGTTCCCTAAAAAAAACACAAGCCTCTGTTCAGTTGTGTAAACAAGAAATATTATTTTTTTAGTTACCAGTCTCACGAACGAGGGTAGCAACGCGCGTAGGAGTCAGGCCACAGTTAACGTTCTTTTCCTTTTTCCTGCTTAAAAGAGGCTGAACACAAGGTAATTGTGCGCAGGGCTAAGTTGGGGAAGCTGTGATTATGGGGATGATAATTTAGCCGTGGTAAACAGCTGATCGTGTTTCTTCCCCCCTCCCAGGTGGTCCAAGGTCTACTTTGTATCCTGGTGGCTTACCTCCTCTGTCATGTGGGTCAACTTGTTTGTTGCTCTCATCTTGGAGGTAAGTAGTACTACATCAAGTCACGGTGGCCCGATTTGTATTCGAGTGCAAGCTGTTCTCGACAACATTTCAACCCAGTGATTACCTCTGTTGTGTTGTCCCAGAACTTCATCTACAAGTGGGACCGGAGTGTCACGTGTCCGGTTGAGGACATCGAGTGGACCGGTTATGAGTCCACAGTCCAACTCATGTTCAGGTAGACTGACGCCGCGTTTTTTTTTATTGTTTTGCTTCTGTTTGTCGCAGCTTAAGGAAAGCTGTGACAGTCTGGTTGGCTGCATCTCTCTGCTGCTAGCTGTTGTTCTGAGGCCTGAAGGACAGTCGCAGTCTCGTAGGTCCACGCTGGCAGCGCTTCTGTCTCATTTCAGACAGTGTTGCCGTTGTCATGGAACGGGGCAGCCTAAAACTGATTTGTTTGACTATTTCTCATGACAATACAGAATACATTTTGCCCATGTTCGGGGGCAATTCACTTGTACTTTCACACAGGAACTAACTCTTAAAGTGCATGTCTTCATGACTTAGCTTTCATTATATCGTTGCAGTAAAAATCCACCCCACACATCCCTCACATATTTTCAGAAGGTGTGATTTCTGTTAGCCAGTTGGAAGAGCTGTCCTGAATGTCCTTCCCTTAACACTCTAGAGGAGGGCCCTACAAGAGGATGCTTTGCTTGAACTCATTCTTGGTCTCTCTTGATACAGTTTCTTTAAAACGTCACTATGTACCACTTTCAGAGAACACATTCAGGAGCCTACAGAGGAGGAGCTGCTCTCCCAACTACACCAGCACCCTCACCTGAATCTCACCGGATGAACCCCCCACACGTCACTATACTGTCCACACAGGCTTTCACCCCTCCAAACTATATGGGGCCTTTAGCTGCGGACGCACCTTGGCTGTTTGAATGGCAGGGACTCACAAGCACAGATGGGCCACATTGTTCTGGTCCTCTTGATTCTCATTAGACACATCTGGTATGTTTTGGGATTCAGACACTTAATCAGCCTCGGTGTCTTACTTCCAGCAACAGTTTTTTTGGTTTCATCTTAATGTCTTACTGTGTTGTCATTGTATTCACTGTGTGGGATCAGGAAACAAAGTGCACTAATGTTCTTAATGGAATTATTTAATGCTGAGTAAGAAGGGAAAAAGTTGAATGAATTACATGTACTGAAAGCTGTTTCTGTAACTGATCTGTTGTATGCTTTGCAATGTAAATAGGGAAATGTATTAAAGATGTATGTGGGGAGGAATATGGGCTGCATTTTAAGTTTGTCTAAAGCTGAATGTAAGGCTAATATCATTGTTGTACAAAATGATTAAATACACATTCAGCATGGCTGGTAAAAAAGAATTCGCTTTAATAAATTTGTTCAACCTTTTTTAAAGAGGCCCGCCTGTGTTTTCTTTTCAGCCGCCTCTGCAGCGCTCAGACAAAGCCACAATTTCATTGGAGGGCGTCTTATTTATCTGACCGTTGCAGACAGTTTAAACGTGTTTCCATTGTATGTCTCTCATCTGTGAGTGTTTGCGGAGGTCCCGAAGATGTCTGAAACACACCCCCGTATCTTCCTTCTCCACACGCATCAAGCCAGGCAAATCAGAGGCAATCACCAAGGAAGATTTCAACTGATGTATCCTGGTGATTCACATTTCAGATAAGGGATCTTCGTTCTCCCCTGGAGGCATGCAGGTTTTGACTGAATAACCCTGCTCACGTTGTATGTTTAGCGTACCACAGTGTGAAATGGAAGAAATTATAGTTTGTCTACTTGGAGGGCAATATGCCCGGGGGGGAATGTATACTAACGCCGGGCCCAGCACTTCTAAGCACTAGAGAGAGACCGAACGCTATGGCAGGTACCAGCTTGGGAGAGCGGGGTGCGTTCAAATGTATACAATCGCTGTGTTGATCAATTAGCTCAGCTCGAAATGTTGGCCTGCAGCACTCCAGGAACAGGGATGCCCCCCACTCAAAATAAGTTTGTGACACAAAGCCATCATTGTGTTTCTGTTACTCATGCTGAGTGCACAAAAGCCTGTCAGCATGAATCCTTTCCCAATTGCATGGTAAAACTCTCACACTCGATCCAACTACTTTTTACCGTTAACGTATTGCTGAGCAATGAGCGGTGGAGGAGGGTTTTGTAGTGCTGTCATCAGTGTCATTACCTCTGGGTCATCTGCTGCGTGTGACGTTGAGTTAAATATCAATATCTCTGGAAATTGAATGTTCTTTGTTCCCATGAACCTTGTATCGAAGATTCATATTGAATATTCAGGGAGCATAGGATGATAAATAACAAATAGGATTTTTTTTCTTAGACGTAAGGGAATGGTCTCTTGGAAATCCATCAAGTGCTGTCACATCACTGGAAATCACCTAACAAATTGTTAGGTAATGACTTAATGAGCCTGTTAATTGCTGAAGATTTGTTGGAAAAGTGCCAATACCATTGAATTCCAATTCTCATGATTCAAAATGGTGTGCTTTCAAAAAGAAAAAAATGGCATGAAATAATTGGCATGTTTCACAACATCATAACAAGGAATCAGAAAGATTTCTGAAGTGTTTGTGTGTGCTGGACATAATTGCTGTGGGCAAGGCCGCATTCTAGACATTTCCCCTGAGGTTTGTTTGGTGCTCCTATGCTTATAATGTGGACACGAGGAGAGACGCACACACAGACACACAGAGATGTTGACGCTCCACACCCCACACACTCAAGCAGAGGGCATGTTTACTGAAAACAGACCAGGGCCAACAGGCCAACCTCCAGAGGGCCTGACATCAAAGCGCTGACCCTCTCTTCCTCCCACTATTTATTTGCTCTTCCTGGCAAGTTTGTGCTTGTGCTAGGCCTTCCCTTAAACACCAACAACAGAATCACAATGTTGCCACGTACCTGGTTAAAGGTCCACCGAGACATGACGTAGGCTAACTACAGTAGACCGCAAAGATCATCTCTAGCTTAGCCTGGTCTAGAACCATGTTCCCCTAAACCAGAACCTTGGGGATGTTCCATGTCAGAAAACAGAAACCTATGTGGTTACCAGGTGTAAATCAGTGGCGCCTCACAAGCAATGTCAAACAAATCCAATATCATTCTTGGGAGGAGCTTCAAAAGTACAAATGTTGACCAAGAAATGATTTATTTAAATCTCAATGAAAATATTTGAATCCAAGTCCATTTTATTTTGACGACAACTCAAACGAGTTGTCTCAGCCCCTTCTTTCCCTAGACGACAGAAACCCTCCAGACATCCGAGGCTCGACAACAACATCTTTCAGACAACACTCCTCTGAGCACTTTCTGAGTAGTCCTTCATTGGCAGCTTCCATCAATTCCGTCCATGTGTCGGCCATGTTCTAGCTCGGCTGCTGGTGCTGTGAAGCCAGAGGCACCCGAGTCAA
Source organism: Esox niger (assembly GCA_016801105.1). NCBI lineage: Eukaryota > Metazoa > Chordata > Actinopteri > Esociformes > Esocidae > Esox > Esox niger. The sequence continues at coordinate 56,034 of JACXGJ010003074.1, forward strand.
GGCGTGATTGGTGATAATTAGAAGCAGATGGTTAATGAGGCCGGCAGACTAATGAACACAACACGCTCTTGTTTACTCAGCTTGGTGATGACAGATTGGGTAAACAAAGCCACGGCTGCCTGGCATGCCAACGCTAGCAGGAGGGACAGCCGGTGCCTGCTGGAGGAATGAAGGCAGCGAAGATGTGTGTGCTGAGCTACACTAGATATGCCATCCAGCTCATACACGGTTATGGGACAAAGGTTGCTCCGCAGGGTAGTTTCCTCAGTTGGATTGTACCAAACGCAGCAGGATTAATTAGTCGTTACATTGCCTAGCAAGGTTCATTGAAGACTGCTCTGGGTTCACTGAGCTTCAGATTTTCTCTGGATGTGTTTATTTACCAGACTCAAGTTTGTTTGCCCTCTTGTTTGTTCAGTCACTGAACTCTACTGTTTGTTTCTGCTACCTCAATGTTGGTTCGACTGGTCAGCCTCACTTCTCACCATGCACTCGGTTTTCTTAACAGTCAGCTTTTTTTCCAAATCCGGTCCCGTCAGCCCTGAGGGGGTGCAGTTCTGGATGCACTAAACAGAGCATTTGACTAACCAGTGCTCGATAAGTCGATTAAATACTCCTTTTGGTGCTAAACAAAACACCATGTGGAATCTTTAGGGCTGATTTTGCAATAGCGTGATGAATCAAGATTACAGTTTTAGGGTAGATTGCAAGCATTTTTAAAGGTGTCGAAACTTGCTCCAAAGAACTTTTCCAGGAGATGACCTGCTACTGAATAGCATTTGTCATGATCCCCACCTGTCATGTACAGTGCCTCTATCGACCTACCTGTCATGTACAGTGCCTCTATCGACCCACCTGTCATGTACAGTGCCTCCATTGACCCCTTAAACATTCCATGCAGAAGGCTCTCGTGAAGTCAGCCCTTCTTTTTCACCTGGCAAGGTAAATGATGTCATTGCTAGGCGACCTTTTGACCTGTATGCTGGAATGCCAGTGATTGACATGGCCATGATGTCAGTTCCTTCAGCATGTGAAGAATGCAGCACTAGTTTCTCTCTACTATGCTCTCTTCCTTTTCAATATTAAGGGTTTTATTGAAAATAAAACATTCAATTACAATTAAAATAATTGACCTAAGTAATTATCGGGAGTGTGAAGGATTTCTGGATTTATTTTTTCTTGTGGCTCCATTCTCCAAAATCTGGATTTTAGATCAAACAATTAGTGAGGTAAATGTACGGATTTGCCAGCTTGAATTAACAATAAAAAAAGGGAAGCACTGGTGACCTCGGCAATTATAAACGGCATGGTAGGCCAAGGATGACATCTAGAGTAGGTGACCAAAAAATTATCATATGGAATAAAAACAAAAATAACTTTGCAACAGCCTAGAAGTTAGGGGTGGATGTGACAGCCACTTCACCAGCAGAACTAGAGGCTCCACTGCAAGTTGCAAACCACTAGTTAGCTTTGTAAAACAGTCACCCGGATAAAGTTACTTAAAAAGTACCTAGAAGATCCTGTGGAAAGATGAGATTAAGATTAACATGTTCCATTATGAAGGCGAGGAAATTGTGGAAAGAAAAAAGGAAATGCCCTAGATCCACAGCATGCAGCCGTAGCTATGGAACATGGTGGAGGGGTTGTTATAGCTTGGGCATGTATGTCTGCCAGTGGAACATGGTGGAGGGGTTGTTATAGCTTATGCATGTATGTCTGCCAATGGAA
>JACXGJ010003075.1:0-57600 GCA_016801105.1 Esox niger
TATCAGAGACACACTGGTTGGGTATGGTATCACAGACACACTGGTTGGGTATGGTATCACAGACACACTGGTTGGGTATGGTATCACAGACACACTGGTTGGGTATGGTATCAGAGACACACTGGTTGGGTATGGTATCTGAGACACACTGGTTGGGTATGGTATCTGAGACACACTGGTTGGGTATGGTATCAGAGACAGTAAAGCTTTCCCGCATTTATTACTAAGCAGATTTATGAAACATTTCATTACAATCTATAGCAATTTGACTCATATCTGACTGATTTGACGGCCTTGTCATGACTAACACACGGTCTGTATTCTAACAACTTAATTCTAATGTTGTTGGCTGGCAAGACAGTCTACAGATCTAACGCTCAAAAATATGCTAGCGGTCAATGGAACTCCTGCGAAATACTCGGGGTAAATGGAACTCCAGTAAATTGCCTCTACTGCCCCCTAGCCAAAACAGCCTAGTTTTAGGCTGTTGTTAATATGTGGATTTTACACAATAGGATGTCTGGGTGGAGGTCAGTCTCACTATATCTTATCTATTCTTAATCTCCCCATTCAATTGCATTACTGCTTAATATGAATGCCTACCAACAGAGGATTTCTGTATCCTGGCTATGCCTCCATACCAATGGGATGTAGCATTTATTGGCCTCTTAACCATAAAATGACACATTCTGAATGTTGTGCAGCAAATCCAAAAGGAAATTCAGTAAACCCATTGTGGGTCTTTTACGATAAGTGAAACCTGACAGATTTGACAGACATCTGCTGTTAGATCAAACATTTTTACCTGAGCACAAATGCCAGCATCGGTCTTCATCACATAAAATCAGTTACTTACAAAGGAAAAAAAAAATACAGTTTCAAAATGTCTCCTGGTATATTTTACCACTCTGAATCCTAACAGACAACAAAAAGTAATAACAACAACATAGATGCTGGGTGCCAGTGACCGTAGTGAAACACGGTTGTCAGGGCAACACAGATTCTGCCTAATGCTAGTTTATTCACATGTTGGTAATACATGTCAATCACCCTAATAAGAAAATCCTAAGATAGACTCAGGACACTCCCCCACGCATGTCCACAATTCACCACACAGTGTGTAATATCGGTGCTGGAGACAACCCTTCTCCATGCTGGAGTACATCACTGGACAGCTGTTCCACACTGCATCGTCTGGCACATCTACTCAGACCAACATTTAGGTTGAACAGGAAGTCCACAGAGCAGGTTAGCTGGCGTCGGACCATCTAACACCGAATTAGTAACGATACAGATAAAAAGGGCTGTTTAATTCCACTTTAGGGTCATCTATGTCCAGCTAGAATTCCTCCATTTTGTCTTTCTTTCTCGGCTCTTCCTCACCCCCCTCCCTCACTCTATTACACCCCACCCCCCCTCCTCTGAGTAGGACTACGCTGATTCTGTACGTTTACACGTCGGCTGTTATTACACGTTCTTTACTCCCCACTTACGTCCCATTAAGTGAAGTGGTGTGTAATTGTATGTTGTTCTGTTGTTCTCCATCAGCGGCTCCATACGTGTGAGTACAGGCCCTCACATGAGACCATATGTGGAGGTGTGGTCTCACAAGGCTAAACCCAAGTATGGTTTTGAGTGTGTGTGGACGTACATAGCAGTTAAAGGTGATTCTGAAACTCCCTCCACCCCCCCCACCTCTTTTTCTCTCAGTCCAGAAGGACTCTTGCCATAGGACAATGTTTCAGCATGATGGGATTAATTCCTGGCTGTTCTTGTTCACAGACAACCTGGTTCTGTTGCTATTTATGTTTCGGCCTCTAAACGCACCCCTATGAAAAGCACATACAATTACTTCCGAGGAGCCTTTTTGGGCCCTATTTGAACACTGTGATTATTTTTGAACGTGCGTCTACAACAAAGCCAACTAACATTTACTCTTAACTACTATTTTTGACCCACTGGTCATCTGAATGTAGGAATAGCTTGGTGAGCAATCTGCCCTTAAAAGGCCACACACTCGTACCATTTCCACTGGGCTCAGCCAGAGGACGGCTGGCCACCCCCTTTTACTGGAATTCACCGTTCCTCATTGCTTGTTGCGGTCTTGAGGCTGGGCATCTGTAGAAGAACTGCTGATGTGAAAAGGGTTACAATATTATTGAAATGTCATTAAAGTTTAAATCTGAAAACAGTGCCGGCTCTAGCCTTTTGGGGGCCCTGAGCTACATTTCTGTGGGGGGCCCCTCTCCCCCATAGGTCGGGGGCTTCCTAGCAGTCGGAGGCCCCCAAAAAGTCGCTGGCCCAAAGTGACTGCTTATGTTGCTTATACTGGGAGCCGGCCTGGTCGGAAACACATCGCAAATTATAATACAATAATCACTTCCATGTTTTATTAGTTTGCCACACGTCGTTTTAGAGGGACCCGTCGTAGGCATTCTCCTATTGTCACACTACTGACGTTTCCAGATTAAAGGCGCTAACATGATACTGGTTCTTAAATCTGGCCAAACTGTCTTAATACCTGGCTCTGGGCTGGCTGGCTTAGATGTCACATTCCACAGAAGAGGAGGGATTTCTGCTCGCCAGATGGAGAACAAAACAAGGAAACCGGACAGATGTTAGCTGTTTACAGGGCTGGTTGGATGGTGAATGTAACATACTGGATGTCTACTCATTCATGTCCCACTTTGACCAATGGCCCACCGACACATCATGTGAGAGCACTGTTTGCCAGAGAAGTTGGACTACAGTGACAGGACCTCACTGTAGTCATGTGTTATCACTTCCCCTGCAAACGTACCCACACTTTAGGTATGAACAGTCATTTAGACGTCAACCTTTTTACATATGAACAGGCATTCACACGTCAAAATGTTTACTTATGAACAGTCATTCAGCTGTCAACACTTTCACGTATGAACAGTCGTTTAGACGCCAACCTTTTTACGTATGAACAGGCGTTCACACGTCAAAATGTTTACGTATGAACAGTCATTCAAACGTGAAGGCTTCTATATTCGGACATTCTCTTTCATCTACATGTGTTACAGAGGGCATCACTTGTCATCCTGAAATCATGAGCAATTTTTTACTGACTTTGAAAACAAAGATGTATACATGAATGCTGGCGTACGATATGGTACGTTTCCATTGTACGGCTAATCTGCAAACTCAAATGAAACCGCCTGACTGAGATCTCCGTCGTAGCGGCTGTGAGACGAAGGATCGACAGAGTAATTGAAGATTGAAATCCCTTCGATTCCACTTGAGTCCCTTCGGTGTCGGGCGAGATCAGACATGTCACTGAACCAGGCAGTATGGCTGTCAAAGCAGCGAACGCTATGTGAGTGACAACCCTGGGAGGAACATGGAGGGTGACTGAGGGGGCAAAGTGTCGCGGCGCTCCCCCAAGACAACCCACGCGCCCCCAGGATATCCCCCCGGCTTCTGTGACATCATAACGCCACCTCCTGCCATGAGAGGACATGTTGGGTGTGACACAAGAACTTCAAAACAACACGGGACAACATCAGATTACGGCGCTCTACGTCACAATCAATGATATTTCAATTCAGTGAATTCTGGAGATTAGTTAAATCCACGAGCAGAAATCCAATTCATTGATGTTTGTCGAATCACTCAAATTTCAGTTCACTTCCTAATCTGAAATATCATCAAATTAATCCCGAAACAAATCCTAAAATGCCAAGTGGCTTTCTCTGAACCAGGACAATGGTAGGCTGAGAGAGTGCTGTTTTATGACCTCTGTTCCCTGTTGAAAAACGAGAGCAGGTTTCCATCTCAGTCTATTAATAGGATGATGTGAGGACAGGATCTCCTGCGGGCAGCAGGACACTGACATGAGATCAGCGGGGACAACATCCTCAGCACACAACACAAATGTCCAGGTTTGTATGCTTCCAATCTTGGATCAAACAAAATCTTCCCCCAAATGCTACCCTCTGCCATAGGGGAGTTAAACCCAGGATCTAATTCTGGATCAGAAACCCACATGACAGATTAAATCAGCTCTTATCTTCTCTGCGGGGTCCTGAGGCAGACTCTGGCTTCCCACAATGCATCCCACGTCCCAGGGTACACCACGTCCAGTCGGTCTCTCACAGAGGGAACATCTCAGGGCCGGGATCTCAGCTGAATTCACATCTTAACCACATTCCCTTGACACGTAACAGTAGCTGGCGATGTGGAGATCACAGATCTCAGGTTGTTTTTAAACTAGTTTTGGTGAAACCACCGGAGAGTTAGCTATCTGTGGAAAACTGGGCCCAGAAACGCTATCAAAACCGTGTGTCATGTATACCCCCCCCCCCGTGGCCATGAAACTCTCTCAGCCTTGTGATGAAAACAGATGAGCCAGCGCGTGGGTCACGTACCGTAATTAAGACCCCAGGGAGCTGGAATGAAGGAAGGAGTGTTGCTCTGTATTCAAACACACACACACGTACACAAAGACCCACACATACATCAATGCAGGGGAAAAATGAGCCGACAGAATGAGGAGACGCGTCAGTGAGACCCCCCCCCCCTTGTGCAGGGGGTCTGGGAGGCCACTGCCCGGGAGGTACAGAAGGCGAGAAGGTTACATTTTGCACTTTATTCATTTAGACAGTCTTATCGGGAGCGAAGCGCCTGTGTTACTTTCTGCATACATAGTTTTAGTAAAAGGTTGTCTCAAGGTCGGAGAGATCAGTCTCCTACTCCGCCTCTGCTTTAGAAATGGGATTTAACTGCTGTCACTGCATTCCCTTTTCGGCAATTATCATTCATGTTTTTCGCACACTGAAACCGTTGACTCATTCTTGTCATTAAGTGCATTAAGATAGAAGGAGATACAGGGAAACACATTGGTCAGTATGAATATTAAAATACCGAAAGAATACGATACCAGGAAACTCAGGGGTCAGTATGAAAGTTAAACTACAGAAGGAACAAGATACAGGGAAACAGAGGGGTCAGCATGAATGCAGAAATACAGTAGGATAGAATGACACAGAGAAGAACAATGTTCATTTTAAATGTATATATACAAATCAATAGATGTAGAGGAGAACAGAGGGGTCATTTGAAATGAAGAAAAACAGTACGCTTGAAGTAGAGGAGAACAGAGGGGTCATTTTAAATATACAAATACAGTGCGCACGTCCTAAATGGAACCATTTTCCTCTTAAGAAAACAATACTTCTGACCGGGTTCCACAGGGCCATTTGGACCACAGAGCTCTAAAGGGATCGCAGTCAGGGAAGACCCTGATTACATCACTTCCTCTACAAGTGTTCCCAACAGTTCTCCCTTCAAAGTGAACTGCACCCAGGCCTCTTCCAAATGCTGATGTGAAAGTGTGGCGCTAGGGAGGGGGGGTTACCAGGCCTGGCAGAGTCATAGCTGCCCACCTGGCAGGAGGTTCCTGTGCGGGGGGGATCTACGTTTCAGTGCTTCCGCTGGACAGGGCGCTGGTCTATTACGTGGCCCAATTTAGTCAAAATGTGAACACGTTTCTTGAAACTAGCCAACAACGTCAATCGCACACATTCTTTGCAGGTAAGAGCTTTTAAAAAACAGCCCATATAAACACATACATTTTTCACACAGCTTATTCCCTCGCTTTAGCCGTTTAGTTTTTTTCCCCTGACACAGAAAGGGGAAACAACAGAACAAAAACAATGGATGACGGCGAAAGCACCCAAGACTAAAATCTCTCTAGAGATTACAAACAACAGGTGGCCGGTGAATATGGGGCTATAGTTTCACAGGCTTTCCGATCAATGCAATAAACCAGTGGCCCAAAAACCGCCCCCGAACCTGGGACACTTCCGCTGAATCCCGACCAGCCACCACTCATACTAATGAGTTCTGGAATCTAACATGGTCGGGTCATTATGATGCGTGCGTGTGTGTGATGCAGTTCTGTTTCTACCAGTCCCCACAGAGATAGTAGAGCCTCACAATCACAAGGCTCTTTGTTTGGTCCACGTCAGGAAAAATATTCTTGCTGGTGAATTAGGTTTAGGGTGAAACTTACAGTTGGGCATGGCATTAGAATTTGGAATACTTTTAGGTTTACTGGATAGGTTTAGGCGTTACTGGATAGGTTTAGGGTTAAGGCTAGGTCAGGTTTAGGTATAGAAGTTAGGTTGCTAGAGTTAAGGAAAGGGATAAGGAATAGGGAACTTGAACTAGGGTTAGGTCCCCACAAAGATCTGGACAGAACATTGTGACATTAATGTCCAAAAAAGTCAGGCCGTGTATCCTGGGATTACTGAAAGGTCAGACCACCAGGAAGCAAGACTGACCTAGATAAGCCGAACTTGCTGACCTCATTTGGTCGCCACTGGGAACAAGGAAGTGGCAGGACAGTCAAGGGGCCTGAAGGGGAATGACAAATAAGGCCCTGTACATCACTGAGTACACACCACTAGCAAGTGGATGTCTATCATCTAGTGACCGACACGCTCTGAAATAGATGGCATTCAACACTTTGACGGACCCTCTGGTAAAGTGACTTCCTTTCTCGGCTTTCACTTCATCAATCCGCCGGGATCCGCCGGCGCCGTTCCTTTCTTCCAGAAGCCCTTGAGCCTTGAGATATGCTTTATCCTTGGAATTCCAATATTCAAGATCACAACGTTTTGAAGGTTGGGTGATGAATCAGCTCGACGGCGCCCAACCGGACACATTTCCAAGTGTGACCGTAGACTGACAACATCCGGTGTGTTAATGACGAGCTGTAACAAACGCCTGCTTACGGACGAGGTTCAACGTAACCTGTACCCGTTTCAGGAACAAGGCCTTTGTTTTTTACCCCCCGGGGTTCAGAATGGCATGGTGGAAAAGCAGCGGGAACATCCTGATTGACAGCTGCACTGGAGGGGGCAGCCACAGATATTATTTTTTAAGAGGGAACTATTATGAAAGCCATCAAGGAATAACACACACTGTAGACGCCTCAAAATGTTGACAGAGAGGTGTGCCGGGGAAATGTAGCCGTTTCTTTGCCAGTAAAAATCCTAGATCCGTCCGTTCTCATGGGTGTAGGGTGAAGTTGTCAGTGTCCCCTTACAAATGCCTAAAATTCGGATTGGGGGAGGGGAAGCTGAGGAGACTATCCCCCCAGACATTTCACTCAGGCCGTATCCAGGAAGCCACATAGCTTAGAATGTAGCTTTCCAGGACACCTGCACACACACACACACACTAAACACACACTAAACACACAATCTCACATCAGCCTCGTGACCTAATTTCAATAGCTCTCGTTCGTCTCCCAGGGAGTTCTGTGACGCACAGCACCTGCAGGGATGATCAACTTTAACGCTCGTACACACTTCCTGGCCGTCGTGTGTACATCTAGAAAAACCTAATAAATGTTATTATAATCAACAACTGCACTGAGGATTTACAGATTAAAAGACTATGGCGTGTGACTTTCACAAAGCCTCATCAGGGATAGAGTTTTACTGATTGTAGATCACTCTAATGTGGGTGAGAGTACCGCATACTATACAGCTACAGCTAGCGGATTAGCATGGGCCAAATCGGAGCCACCTGATTGGCTAGGGGCTGTCATCGTCACGGGTCTGATCCCTACAGATGGCAGTGGTTACCGTGGCAATGGCACTGAGCTCAGCATCAGCACCAGCACGACAGCGGAGCTCCTCAAAGCCGTTCAACGTTCAAACCTCTGAACTCAGGTCCTGCAGTGACACACGGCAAGAGTCTTCAGCGACTAGCACGGGATTTGCTGAAGCCGTGAAGTGACCGAACCGAAGAGAAACCCTTCAGATCGTCTGTTTTCCTCTGGCTTGTGTCAATAATCAGTGTGGTGCATGACAGCTGGTGTTAACGCTAGCTCGATCGCCCCTCCTCTGGCAGAATAAGAGGGCTTAAGTTCAAGTTGTCAGAATCTCCTTGGAACCAACACAATAAGCTAACATAACCCCATATTACAGAACCTACAACAACCCCATATTACAGAACCTACAGTAAACCTATATTGCTGAACCTACAATAACCCTAAATTATAGAACCTACAATGAAACTGTATTAACAAACATACAAAACAATGTCATTGAAATTATTTGGTAACCATTCACTCTGCCCAGTAATTCATTTGATGTTATCCCCCCCAAAGTTTTAAGAAGATCGGCGAATGAATAGTTTACTCATATCCATCATTACATATTGCTTCGGTTCAACGTCAGTTTCTGTCAAACAAATCAGCAGAAAAGGTGCATGACGAAATCCCTGCTGACATTCAGTACAACTCCAAACCGAACGCTGTTCATCCCTACCTGAATACGATGTTGTGACGCAACCAGCGGTTTAAGAAATCTAAACATCATCCGCATTCCCATCCAATCCCAGGCTAAACACTAAGTATTACCTGGGTGTTAAATCCATTGGAATTGGGGTCCAAGCCTCCCAAAAACATGCTGCGTCCTTGTGGGCGAGGATGTCAGAGATCCCCCTGGGTTTCGACAGCGGTCGGAGGAATCCGCGCCTCGGAACAGAATGTGTGCCGGCCGGAGGTATTAGCACTGTCCGTCACGTCAGAATCTTCTCACGGGCTCCTCTTCCCCATATCAGCCAGCCCACTCCTGGCAGCGGCTGTGCAACACGAACAAGTGCTCAGCCTGCCCAGCACTGATCCAGACGGGCTCCGATGTTTTCTGACAAGAGTCCGTCCTCCAATCCCCCGAGAGATTAGTGATCTGCTGACATCACTGATGCGTTGTGCTGTGCTAGGCTGTGCCGCGGCCCTCTTATCTAACAGAGGCTTTTAGCGAAGTCACGGTGAGCAAAGCCCACATTCCCCCTTCCTGTGTGGGTTACCGGGAGAAAAGCCCGAGGACATCGCGCGCCACATCAGATCCAAACCCGTCCTCCTGACAGGGACAGGCTATTTGGCGGTTGGACTCTACAGTCAGTTGTGTGTGGGTTTGTACGTTTGTGTGTGTGTGTGTGTGAATCTATGTGTCCTGTCTACAGAACCTGGGGCAATGGCACTGTAGTGTGGCCGTGCTGTATTGTCAGCGGAACACTGTGGCAGAAACATGCTGCCCTGGAAATTGATCCGGTGCTCCAAACGACTCTTCCGCTACACTGCCTACTGACATACATTCTCAGGGTTAGCAGTGCTGGGTCAATAGATGCATGGATATTGGATCATATGTAATAACTCTGATTTTTGGGGGTGGGAAATATAAAGACGAAACACCGGTATCTCTCTTTAATAACGGACCACTAGTGTCTCTTTCAGTCCTGGCTCCTCGATCCCTCTCTACATCTCATCTTCCATCTCATCCTCTTTCTCTCCATCTGACTTCCTGAATCTACTATAAATAAACCTCTGAAGGCACCCAGCCGATCTGGGCTCTTTACGGGAGGGTGAGGCATATCATTCAGTCAAACGGAGATGTATCACTGATCCAGGAACATCATGTCCAAGAGAACATGCCAATCTCTGTTCTTCAAACTGGCCCCGTCTGTCCACACTGGACCCACTCCAGCATGAGGGCCAGACACACTGTAATAAGCGTTAAGACTCAACATTCGGATGCCTCCTTTAAACCAAACACACGTATACACACACCCACTCACACACCCGTCCCAGCATCCCACACTCCTCTTTCCACGTCGCACTCTCCGGTCTATCTCGAGTCGGCGTTGGTCAAATCTGGTCTGCGCTTATCTTCGAAAGCTGGCCAGGTCTTCATCAGTGATACACAGGATGAAGACAGTTGAAACCTTTTTATACCTATAAGTAGAGTAGCCGCACGAAACCACCGTCTACAGTCGAAAAATAAAAGCTTCATGTGTCAGGGAACCACCTGCGCCTTTTGAGCGGGGCTAATAGAACACATTTCCAACTTGCCCCAGAGCTAGGGCAAAGTCAATTAAAATACAGCACAGCACATTTAAATATTTCAGACCTGGGCCAGTAGAAACTGCAGCCCACTAACCTTGCTGGCCAATAGGGAAACTCCTTCAGGCCCCCCCCCATTACATGTACTGTAATAAAGCAGAAGCACTCACCACATTCTTGTCTCCTTGAGGGATCTGCAGGCTCTGGGGGGTCTGAGGGTTCACGCCCTGCAAACGACACGTTAGGATTAGCGTTAGACATATATTAGACAAGTTCCCTTGCCGTTCGTCGCGACATAGATGGTGACGTCATCACCGTGGCCGTTTAATGTCGGGCTTGATTCTCGCCAGGCCCAATCGCCGCTGCCCTGTTCCTCTGAGGTCATGGAGACCCCGGAGAGCGACGTACTGGGGTTGAGGTGCGTGTCACATCATAGCTCTCACGAAACACACCGACAGGCCTCCTCCACTTTGTGTTGAATCACTGCCAGTCCCCAGGCTATCCGGCATTCCCAGTCCTCCAGTAGCTGGGACACCCAATGACCGGTTTTAACTGAATCAGCCCCTAATCTCGCTCACGTACACTACGGATCCCCACAGAGAACTCTGCGATTTTGTCACCTCCCGTTCCCTCGGCAGCTATGACAACTCATTGGGATTCAGAACACACAAGCCACATCCAGGCAGTCATGATTTACCATGACAGGGCACTGACTGCATTGTGAGTGAATGAGCTAAGACATCCCATGTTAGGCTAGAGTCAACCTATTCCACCGCACTGGCAGAATGGGCCACACAGACTGGCCAATAAAAATCGATATTTTTCCTATTTTTTCTTAACATGTCCTCACCTGAATACTAAGCAGATAAAGTTTCTGTGGTCACCACACGTGTAGGAGACTGTTAAACACGTAAGGCCCGCTTGGCTACGGTCACTCATCCAAAACACTTGATTAACCATTTTTGCACTGGATTTTGCCGGTGACCAACCTTACATCCTTGCTGGTTTACAGAACCTGGCTCTATCCTAATGCTTGCCATTTGTCCTTATTTCCAATTAGTTATAAACACTGATGTGCCAGATATGCCAAGGTGACTGTGCCATGTGTTGCCTAGTTGCCAAGAGGCAAGGGTCAGCGTTCACCAGAGGACAGACCAGTATCTTTATAATCAGCTACTCAACTGCATAATCATGCAGCGTGCCGATTTTACAGGGAAGAGAGAATCCCGGACAAATACACAAGTGGCGGAGAACAAGATGTGGCTACGCTAGAGTAAAACAAAATGATGTGTGAGATGTGACGTTAGGAATTAGAGTAGAAAAATAATTTGGAATTAGTAGATAAAAATGTGTCTTTCTTAATAAGGTGCTTTACCTCACACAGATTCTTTATATAGGTATTTGATGTTGTCGCCATGTTATACAATGACGAAATATATTTGCCAACATTGATTGAGGGCAATATTAACGAACAGGCCATTATAGGAAAATGGTAAGGACGGATGGTCAAGAATGATGCCTATTGACCCTCTTGTTGCCATGAAACAGTTGTCTGTTGGAACCCTGGTCAATCAAACACTAGGATACCTTGCTGCTCTATACTAGCCCTACGGTTGTCATTTTCTAACGCTATTCTATAACCGATATAACAGCATATACGATTATTTTGCCCATTCAAAAAATACCTAGAGTGACACCTAGTGTGTTCAGTCCCCATAACATTAAGACATTGTCAATCAATTAAATATATTATATATATGTATAATTTATGTCACAACACAATGGTTGCTCTTCGAAGGTAACCTATATACGATATCCTTACCGAGGGCAGGAGCGGCTCCATCTGTGCTCCTTGGTCGGTTATGTCCATCTTTACCTTGCCTCGATTTTTCGGTAGACTTGATGCGCTATTATTTTGCTCTTCTGTCTATTGGTGCCGGGCTAGATCAGACTGAATCCTTACATAAACCGTTCTGTTTTCTCAAACGAATGTATCCTCCTCGTTCTGTCCTACATAAATTAAGCATGGGGGTAGCGATTTCCCATTCACGCGCTCAAGCTTGGAACGTGCGATGTGCGCTCCCACGACGAGATGGATCACACGTGAGGCATTGAAGAGCCGGGAGAACTACCACGCCGATTTCATCTACAACCGCTCAGTTGCCCCAAGACCGCGCACGTATCAATCTAGTTGTATTCCTGAAAGTAAACCACGCTCGGACTACATTAATTGTCACGGCAGAAAAGATAATGTAGATACAAAAACGGTGAAGGCATTTTTTGGTCTGTATTGGAATCCATAAGGGATAATTGGGAGCAGAATGGATTGGGCTCCTTCACATGATAAAACCCGTAAGATAACCAGTTACAGAACAATTTATATTGTAGCCCATTGGTTATGGGATATAAAAACACAATATTTCATTCATCCATTATTAACTCGTTGACCGAAATCCTATGTAAAATAACAAAAATGGTACATTAGCGCCACTTAGTGTTCAATTGCGGGATGGTGATTTGCGTCAGATAATGGTTGCGTTTCCCAGTTCAGACAGCGCCTACCAGCGACTAATTATTGAGTGTCACGTCATCAACTGCGTCAACTGACAGATTGTGGTGAAATACGATGTGGTTGTTTGATTAATAAAATGCATATCCAGGTGTAACATATTAAAACGTTTGTTTTGTTTTTGTCCTCTATATATATGAACAGCACGTTGATGTTTTGGGGAAACAGACGCATGTCCGCCAGTCTCCGCTGTGTATGTAAAGACGTTAACCCAAGCCAGTTTAGTACCAATACTGTACAATTAGGAACAGCATACATGTACTAGCTATGTACTCACAGTAACCTACTCCGGGATCCTGTTCGGAACGCGTTGCATGTGACAAGACCCAGAATAACCGCATATTGCATGGAATAAAATACACACAAATAAATATTTGATAATGGCAATTATTGCAATACTGTAGGCAAAAAAGCTTGAAAAACAAGCAAAATGTTTCATATAATTTTTTTTACTATGCATGGGAAATTATGGACATCCATGCAGTCAAATTGTTTTATTGCGTCGTACACATATATGCGTCGTACACACACTTCTTAAAACTCTAAACAATGCGTGCTACATAATTAATACATTCATTAGTTTCGGGACGTATAACGACAACAGATTTTTTGAGTTTTGCTAATTCGTAATTCACGTTTTAGAATTGTGTTCCAAATAATTGAAAACCAAGAACGGAAATAAGTCGGGTACCAATTCAGATCCTTTATTCAGTAGTCCGTAGAAATGCGTTTGCGTACGATCTCAGCTTGGAGTCCTCCTGGGTACGCCTCAAGCAGTTTTGCACACCCGGATTTGGGTAGTTTCTCTCATTCTTCCTTAAAGATCTTCCCAAGCTGCGCTAGCCTGAATGGGGAGCTTCGTTGAAGTGTGAAGCGGGTCATACGAATATTTCCATCACAAAACTGAAATCCCCCATTTTGCTAACATTTACAATACAAACCGCAAATTTGAACACGCCTTTGAGAGTTCTTGAAATTAAGATGTAGATTTTATTTGACTAATGGAAAATGCTAATTCTGCAACAGCCATTAGAGCACAACAATATACATTTATTTGAAAATTTAAATAAATGGACAATATACATTCAGTGGGCATCATTACGAATATCTTTCAAATGTTCTCCCTTATCAATGTTCTCCGTTATTCTGTTACAAACTAGTTAAACCCTTTAAGACAATGCAAAGTGTAATCCCCTATTTGGCAAAGAAAGGGACAAGCAATGTTCACTGAAAATAAACGGTTGGGGGATCGTCTACAAACATAGAGTGAGCGAAATATGGGCAACATGACAATTCCACTGAATTGAAAGTTATTTCTTCAGTTTCAGAGAAGGAATAACTAGTATGCCTATTTAATGTCAAAACCGCAATACATTCCCTCCGCACCATACCGTACAACCAAAACACAGCCTACAACAAATAAAACGTAATATGACTCCGATGAAGTGAGAAGTCATCATATTTTTTTTAAGTATTAATCAAATATTTGCCATGCGTATGGTTGGTCATCGATGTATAAAGTCCAGTGAGTACGAAAGCATTACGCAAGGCGGAAGTCTAACACATCCACTTGGAAGAGCATTCCAGCCCCTTGGTAGTCAAAAGGGTTTATCTATGTAGCCCAACATTCCCTACACAATTACATTAGTGTCCCACTTCAGCGGACACTTGCGAATTGTCAATAACATTTTATAGATGCTTATCATAAACAGACACCACGCAGGGTATAGGACCAGGGCCAAATCCTGGCCCCCCTAAAAAGATCTATGCCTGGGCACCCTCACTGATACATAATACTGACATTACCATCAGTGGGCCCGACTTTGCCAGGGGCTGGATTAATTACACCCAGCTTTCCTCGCGTTAGCTACGAACCTGAGACTAAGACTATTGCTGTATTTGTTATCACTTTGTCCCTCCTTCCCTATTCATTTTATTGTTCTTCCACCGTTATCCTATGGTTACATTCTATTTAGCCTCTTGTCGATTTAAATATGTTATCAATAATTTAAACAAAATGTTATCAAATCCACGCCTAATAAAATAAATCATAAATATAAGATCAAACATTTATAATTTGAATTTTGGGCTGAGACATGGCCTACCAATTTTCCAATTTGCAGTAAAGGAAATGCACAAACAAATGTTATTATAATTAAAAACACAAAAAATATATATTTTTTACCAAGACAAGCTATACTGTTGAATTACAAAGGTAAGTTTTTCTTGTAATGGTAAGTTTTCATTCGTTTAAAGGGGTCAAAGCATCTCGACAATGATGTCACACTGAACAAAATAAATGAGTGCCCAGAAAACATTCCGCAACAACCAAATAACATTTGAGCTGCAAAATAATCAGGTACCGCCTTTCCACGCAAAAAGTAGCAAATTACAAAATATAATTAGGATTAACTTGAAACGTTGGCCTGTACTTATTGTTAAATAAATACATTATTATATCATGAAAAATCTTAAATAGATGCGTTCAATTAGAAAATTATACCCCATTTTCATAACAATAGCCAACTGGCTAGTCAAATAAAAAAACAATTCAAGACTTCCAGATAGGTAGGTTATTTAATTCTCGTTTGGTCCAATACCCGGGGATGAATCTCCTCCACCGAAACGTATTCAGTTTAAGAAGTCTCCATCCAGCTAGAATCCGAGGTGGTGTCTTGGGTTTTGTTGTCTTCAGAGACACCTTGCAAACTTTCTTTTAAAAGTACGTGGTCCTCGTTAAAGTTGGCAGCTCCGGCAGTGCGTGCATTAGTCCAGCAGGGCAGAGTCGGACGAGACGCCGCGCAATACTGGGGTGAGATACGCGCAAAATCCGTTGGTTCTGCGTAATAACTAAGGGCTCTACTCGAGCCGTCCGTTGCCGACAGCTGTAGTGCTTTTCCAGCTGCTGCGTATGACAGCAAAGTGGCCGCGTTTCCAGTAGAATCATTTGTTCGGGGGGCATAGTCCAGTCTATTGTTGGTTGGTGTCACAAACCATCTTGGGGATACGGTGTCCTCGTCGCTGGGTAGCGGTGACAACATGCTGTTGGGGTTATATTCGAGTCCGGGCGTACCCCCTGCGCTTGGCCGGTAACAGGGCTTGGCATAAGTGCTGACGAATTGGTGTTGGAGGAAAGAATTAGCGAGGGCATATCTGGCACCGGGAACAAACTGGGCGTAGGGCGAATCGCTCGGTGATTGTGTCAACCGGTCGCTGTCGTAGCCTGTGTAGATTCTAGAGACGTTCAAACAATAATGAGTAAAAGCGAGCGCTGCAAGATAACCATTGACATGCAGTTGTAAATGATAAAACCAAGCACGAAGTCATTGACACAATTCAGCCTAAATAATCTCCAATTGACTCGTTTCTGTCACTACGCCTCACGTTCATACATTTCCTTAACATATTTGAAAATGGGAAATATAGGTTATGGAGCTTGTCCGTCTCTACCTGTCTAATATAAGCGTACATTATCAGTTGAACAGAAAAATGCTATCATTTTTCAAATGTTTCAAAGTGCGCTGGATTTTAACTTAATAATTTGTCGCTGTAGGCCATAAAGTTGTCACTGAGCAAACAATTAAAAAAAATACAATAAATTATGTTCTTATTCGGATTGAAAATAATGTCAGTAGCTTATAACCTAAATAGAAAAACGGATCCGTAAACATTTTATCACAGAAATCCTGAATTATAAGTCACATTTTGGAATTCAAATAAGTTTAAAATGAATATGACTTACATATAAGGGCTCTATATTAATAAAAACATATATATATATATGTACTCACTTGTCATAATTGTCTCGAAAACCTTTAGCAAAAGGATTGTGGTCTATTTTCAGTTGTGTTATCTGAAAGAGGGGGAAAAAATTGGCCTTGCATGCTAACTTGTGAAGCACTGGAGGATAGGCCTACTAAACACGAAAACGTTCAGCATATCCACGTTTTAGAAAATGTATAAACATCATGACTCGAGAGGAAGTTGTACGTTTCCAGGTTCTGAAGGGCAGTATCGGAAAATGACAAGCATATTTGCCAAAAGATGTATTTCGACTTTGATACATTTGGAGTACAGATAACATTTATCATAACCAATACGTTTGATATCTGAAAACAGAATGTCGCTGACTCCAAATCAATATATGTGTTTACGTTTCCTAAAGAATCTCCTTCCTGGTGCACAATCCGTTCTCGCGGGTAACCTGGGACAGATTTTTAAAAAGCATCCACGGAATTTTTAAGAAACACTTTTCCTCACGTCAGTATTCTGATATGCTGTGACTGCAACGAATTGCGTCTCCGGGAATGTAAACGATTGCCTGGGCTGACTGGCATTTTCCACTCCATCCTCGCGCACCTCAACCACATTTAGTCGGGGTTGGTACTTATGGAGGGACTGTACAATGACCATCTAAAGAGAAAACATGAGAAACAGGTGTCACTTCGAATATTTAATTTAGGGACAGAGCAGAATTTGAAAGGGTAAAAATATTAAAACTGTAAAAAGATAATATGTATTTGAATTTTGAAAATCTATCAATGTATGGTCCTCCAAACTTTCAAGACTCTTACTTCTGGGACATACCTGTCCTGCAGTGTCCAATGCTCCTTTATTATTCGCCAACTTCAGTTTTCCAAACGAAATTTCTTGTCGCATCCAATGTGCCCCGGTGTTCGGAGAGTCCGGATGCATGTACGCCTTGTTCCCTACACATTAATAATTGAAGATAACATTACTCACCTTTGTGTTAAAAACACAAGAGCTTCTTGGCGAGGGACTGGAGGGAGGAAGAAAAGCAATTGCACTTGCCTGTCCCATTTGAGTCAGCCTTGCCGCATGGTACCCATTGTCCTCCTTGGAACCGCCAGTGATTTGGATCCGCGAGACTAACGTCCACAAAAATATTGTAATTCGCGGTAGGATCAAGTCCTGATATATTGAAGCTTAGAAACGGAAACATTCGTCTGAAAGAAGATTCAGCGCAGTTTAGATTTATTTACAAAGGCACGAATCTTATTTAACGAATTCAATTAGGGTATAATGTGGACATGGAAGTGATCGTATTTATTTAAAACACTATGCGCGTGTTTTGAAAAAACACGTGATTCCTACAATTTACCTGCAATACATGGTGTTATAGCCTATGAACCATACTGTTGACAATAGGCAACATTACGCACAGCAATAGAGGCAAAGCATGCGCTGGTTAACGATCAATACTCACCGCCCCTGTTTGGTGATAATCATCTCTGTTTGGTGCCTGTGAAACGTTAGCCATAGAGCCCTGTTGCAGAGATAAACTTGCGCTTTACCATAAACCATTCCGGTATGCATTGGTGAGCTCTTGTGGAACGCGCCTCCTTGGTGGGCATGCCCGTACGGCTGCGCGTAATAGTATCCGGACGTTGGAATGCCTTGAGGTGAAGTGGTGGCCAATAGGCTATTGTATGAGCCCTGCGTTACTACGGGATGGTGTGCCATGTAGTGACCCGAAGTGGTAATGGAAAGAGCCGGGTAGGTAGTTCCGTGCGGAGTCCGGTGTGGGAACATGTTACCAAGCAAGGTAGCAGGCGCGGGGAGAACTTGGCTAGGGCTGGGCTTAGACGAGGGATACCTTTCCTCTGTAGATCCATGGAAGTTATGACGTACCTCGGAGACCGTCGCTTGAGCAGAGTGCCTAACGCTTCTCTTGCCGTCGTCACCAAATGAGCCCTCTGAGTCGTGGTCTTTGTGCATTTGGTAGATTTGTAATTTAAACGTGTTGGCTTCAGCCCAGACGCTTCAGAGAACAGCATAAGGTGATTCTTGGGAGCGAGTTCAGACCTGCCTGAACAATTGTAGCCGCTATGCATATCTTTGATACCGAGGAATCCAACCAATATGAGCCGTGCCATTTGTCCAAATTACGAGCAGCGCAAAACCCTACATGTTTTACGTTTATGCTCATCACCTGACCTCGAAATAGTGTTGGGTGTAGGCCCACTTGACATAATTAAATGGCATCAGTCCGCTTTCACAGGTCCAATCGATATTGGCTTCCACATAGGTGGAGTTCTTACGCGTATATTTTAACACATCCCAGATATTTGGACTCGATCCAACGCGACATTTGCGAACCGACATGTTCTAGCATTACGCGGCCTGCTGCACTTGTTGATTTTGGAAGACAGCAGATTTCATAGACAGCAGGGCAGGCAGTGGCGTCGTTAGGCCTGGGCTTTCGAGTAGGCGGGGTGGCTAAGCCGCGAATGTATTGTGACCCTAGCGACACCTCTGAGGGCAGGTCAACCTTGTAGCATGGCTACCGTAGGTTTTATCTTTAACTCCAGTCGTCACTGATCTGCTGGGTGCTAAATTGAAGCTGGAAAGAAAACCACCAGGAAGGTTGCTCTACAGGAATAGGGTTGGCTAGCCCTAATTCATACCTACGAAGCACTGTTGGGAAGAGGAGAAAAATTCCATATCGATCTGTATTGTTCATTTTAATCACTGACAAAGGCAACAGTAAACACTTCGTGACCCGCAAATAAGGCAATGCCATTAATCAAAGTTCGAAAAAAAAAAAGACCACCAACTGAAAGAAACCAGTAGATAAATATGCCGCCCTTGAGGCCAACAAGTGATGTTTTTATGTTCTTGCATGTTAAAAGCTTGTCTAATTTGCTGGCAGCTAGGCTACAGGCGGAGTCCAAAATGGCACACTACCCAGTGTACTTCCACTGCAGCCCAGGGTGCTAGCTATTGGTACAAAATTGCATTAAAGACACAGCCAAACATCATGTACACCATGCATGTTGTTTTCTCCTGTCAACACCAATCTGATAACGACCAGTCAAAACTTCCACATATCACCCACGTACTGCCCATTACTGACTCAAGTCCCTCGTCCACTTTAATACATGTTTATTTTTTTATATAAAACAAAACGTTGGACTATGAACAGTTAAATGGCGGCGGGCGGGTGCTGACTTCACTGAAAGACCACGGTATCCAACATGGCGGCCAGGCACTGAACAATGTTGGACGTCATCAGGACGTCGACATGCTCCTCCAGGTGCCTCTTGGGATCCTGGGAAATGAACACAGACCGGGTCAGGAAGAAGAATTAAAGAAATGCATTAACGATAAACATCACAGAAGAGATTTTATATTTGGGTTACTACAACCAGGGTTACCTGCTTTCCGACGTTTTTGATTGCCAGCTGCTCAGGTGTCATCTTGTCCTCTTCTTCTACCGCCTTTGGTAGAAAACAGAAACAGATTAACAAATTACAAAAGTAAACATTTAACGCTGGCGTGACTATTTATAGGGCATGCTATGGAAAATGTATCATATATTGGCCATCAGACAGGTTTATCTCCACTACTAAAGACCTACAACACATTTGTCTATTAATGGTTCGCTCATTCAGCCAACTGTGACGGTAAAAATAAGTTCAGTAGGCTTCACTAATACTGCAGCACAGACTCCTTACAGGCCAAATCACACCAAGTTTCAGTTTGAAAAATCTCATCAGCAAAACACGAAAACATTCTGCCCACATCACTACAGGAATAACACACATTTTGCAGTTTATTTTCCCAAAGGGGACGGCGTTGAGTTACATTTCCAAATCATTAAATCAATCCAGCTGTTTGTCACCTCAACAGGCGTCTCGACAGAACTGAGGGCTTTCACAGAATAGCCTCTTGGCCCCTCCCCCAGCCCCACCCACCTTGTTGTAGTTCTTAGCCAGCTCCAGCATCTCCTTGACGATGTTCTCGTTGAGCTTGCAGTGCTCGCTGTAATCCTGCAGGGTCAGGCCCTCCATCCAGCTCTTCTTGTGCAGGTTCAACAGCATCTGAGAGGTCACAGGTCATGTGTTGTCATAGGGGACGGACCAAACACACGACACACTAACGAAGCCTACTTTTACTGCTACATTTGTCATCAACTATTTAAATGAAGGCCGGCAACAGTTCCTGAAAGTCAACGTGGCCTTTAACGAGATGTGTCGAGACGAACACGCAAATGTCACCTTTTGCTCCAGCTCATTTTTCCTATAGTTGATGGTGATGGAGTAGTAATGTCTGTTCAATCCGTGGATCAGAGCCTGACGGGAAGAAACGGGACAGTAAGAAGAGAAAGAGAACCCCTCCGCTCGTGTTAACACTCCCCAGACGGGCATCCGGGTCGGCAGAGTCACCGCCTCACCTGGATGGAGGGCTTGTTCAGATGCCCCAGGTTGGACGTGGTTTGCCTGGGCTCATGACCCAGAACCATCATGTTGGCATTGATCAGCCTAAATGCGTCGATAACAACCTGCCAAAAGAACACAAACAGGACACGCATCATCTAAATGGGACAGAGACATGGTCTGTAATGAACATCGTTCACTTCCTGGATAATAACAAAACATGTCAACATGTTGAAGAGTAGAGCCAGTGCAGCTAGTTAGCCCAAATAATGGAAGGAAGTGAATTGACTAATTGCAAATGAATAAAGGAGTGCTTTGGGTCCAAGGCTGCAGGATTGAGCTAAGAACGGTGTGAAAGGAGAAGAGTAGGTGAGCAGAGAGGGAGAGGGTTGAGGGGCTGGGGAGGTTAGCCAACATATCGGGACGGAACCAACCGCTTTAAGTTGCGGACACAGAACCTACAGCACTGCTGAGTGCAGTACCCGGCCCCGGTCACATCCATTAACCAGAACACGGAACCCACAGCTCTGCTTAGTGCAGTACCCGGCCCCGGTCACATCCCATTAACCAGAACACTGAACCCACAGCTCTGCTGAGTGCAGTACCCGGCCCCGGTCACATCCATTAACCAGGACACGGAACCCACAGCTCTGCTTAGTGCAGTACCCGGCCCCGGTCACATCCATTAACCAGGACACGGAACCCACAGCTCTGCTTAGTGCAGTACCCGGCCCCGGTCACATCCATTAACCAGAACACGGAACCCACAGCTCTGCTTAGTGCAGTACCCGGCCCTGGTCACATCCCATTACCAGGACACGGACGAGGCGATTCCTGTCCTGTGAGCAGACACCTCGTAGTCCTGGCGGGTTAGACGTGCCACCGCACGGCGGAAGCCAACTGCGTGCGTGCATGTGTGCGTGTGTGCGTGTGTGTGTGTGTGAGCATGACAGGCGGGAGGCTCGCGGTTACAGGCGTGCTGAAACATTGATGAGGCCAGAGCGTTCCCGGTGGCTCACTGACGTAGTCATGCATTGTTTACTAGGACTCATTCGGAGTCCTGCGTCCATACATCACAGAAAGCCCAGATTTCTCCAGTACAAAGCAGAGGACGTGTTCATTCCTCCACCGAACCTGGACGAAGGATTTGGAACTTCACACTGACGCTCGTTCCTCTCCAAACGGACTCGAAGTTACGAGTCACGTGAACTGGACCGTGAGAGGAAAAGCGCAGTGTGTCCGTGAAACCACCGCCGTTGTTGTCATGTTTCCTGAGGTGGCGCTGGCGTCTCGTTGAACAGACCCTGAGGTTCCCTACATACCGTGAAAATCAGTGTGGCAGAAAGAGCGAAGAACATGGCAGATAAGCAGGACTCTGAGGTGTTATGTCACCAGTAGGTTACATCATTAACTTGTGGCTGGGGAGTTTTTGATTTGTAATAGTGTGTGGGAATATTTAAATATAATTCTCTTGCTTGGGCAGCAAAATAATATTAACACTTAAAAAGGTTTTTTTTTTTAAATCGTCAGAATTGCAGAATTTTATTTAGACATCGTTATTAGGTTGCCTGTGCTTAGGAACTGCCTGGAAACGCTGGACAACTAGCTCTCATTTGTAGCGGTGCGCTCTGATCTGGCCCGAGATCACACATTGAGATGGAATTGGCTCTCACATCCGCAGACAGCTCTGTGGAGGTGATAATAGAGACAGCTCCACACGGCACAGAGGCAGGAGGAGATGGAAGGAGTGCCATATGGAGCCAGGGAGGGTGGGAAGGAGAGGGGGGAGACGCAGGGAGGAAGAAAGGGAGCCGGGGGGGGTTGTGTGTGAGCAGATCGAGATGAAGATGTCTAAGTAACCAACGGCCTTGGGCGGCTACATGAGCTGAACATTTACCAATAGCTCTGTAACGTACATGTGCACAACAACACTGCTACACAACAGGCAATATATACCATAAGAAGACATTGCTACACAAAAATAGATTCCCAGTCTATTAATCTGTGTGTGTGTGTGTGTGGGTGTGTGATTGGACATACCTTTCCTTTGACGCTCTGGATGGGATCCACCACTACCGCCACGGCCCTCTCCGACAGGGCCTCGAAGCTCTGCTGGGTGTTGATGTCCACGCCGGACAGCCAGCAGCCGAACCCGGGGTGGCTGTGGTACCAGCCCACCACCATCTCAGGCCTGGTCAGGGAGGAGAAACAGCCATGACGCTCTGAAGGGGTCTGGTTCTGACACGCAGTCACAGCAATGACAGCACCGCTGGCCTCATTCAGTGAGCGCTACACCGTCAGCTGTACTGAACTGTATGACTGTTAGCACCATGGACTGTGTCTCGTAGAGCCAACCCCCTGAATTGACTAAGGTTTTTTATGTGTAGAGCGCCTTGGAGTACTTGACACGTGTATTACCTGCCGGTCTGCTTCAACATATCCAACATCTTAGCCTGAAAAACAGGGTCCACAGCCTCCACACTGACGCCCTGTGGGAAAGACGACTGACGTTACACGAGCACTGGAGGAGACAGCAAAACACCGCCTGCCAGAGCCAAAAAAAGACCGCACGACACCAACCTGCCAGGTCCAAGCTGGGAAGTGGGAATGGGAAACTTACGGTTCCCGACTGCGGCATGGCGAACACGTCGATCACTCGCACTGTGTAGTCGTCCACGAACTCGCCGAGCATCAAACCCATGACCTCCATGGGCACGCCGGCACGGCCGTGCTTCAGCATCTGTAAGAGGGACGGCGGCATTGGAAGTTGAGGATCAGACACTTTGCAAAACTAACACCAGTTCTGACGGCAGATTAGGTTCACTTTCATCGCTACCTTGAGCAGTGCCAGAGAGGAGATGTACACCTGCTCTGCTGTGTCCACAGCTGGAGCATCTGTGGGAGGGCCCTGGGAAAGCATAGGGGGACAGATTTTTTTATATAAATGTTTAAATGTTATTTTATTTTATATATGTATTTCTATTTTTTATATATACATACACACACACACAAATAGCATGTCCTGAAATAAAATATATAACACACCAAGTCATTTGATATGCTGGTTGTGCAGCCCCTCTTTAACACCTCTGCCAGGTGCCAAGGCAGCCAGTTACAGGAGGTGTTAATTGGTCAATTCAGCACAAGTCAGGACGACGCTCCTCATTGGCCGGGCCTGGCAAGCCTTGGCTGCGACAAACACCACAGCAGGGGTTTTTAATTTCTCGAACAAAGAAGCGCTGCGGGGCATTTTCATTGGCCGGGGTCACAATGCACTTTGACGCAGCGTTGCTTGCCGGGACACAGCAGCGGTCGGCCCCATCTTGCCACCCCCCCGAAACTATACTGGCCATTTGTCATATAATTTCTGAATAAAAACAGAACAACAACGTATTCCTTCCATCCCTTTGACAGAATACGTTGAAGTTGCTAGGCCAAGCCTTTCAGGGTGATATTTGTCCCAGACTTAACATCCAAAAATCACCAAACGCCTGTGATTAATTTGTAACATACCAATGTTCATCCGCGGAACATCGCCAATTATAGCACAGCTCTCACACTGTTTAGAAAGGGAATTAGTGACTCACAAAATGTCCTTGATGATAATGAAACCTATGCTTCAAAGCATTTGACACTATGAAACTATTTTTCACAGTGAACCTGGCACCTGAGACAGCGGCCAAGGCCTGCAATCTGCTATTTATTTTCAGAGCAATTCATGCTAGATGTCGATGTTGTGTTCCTGTAAAGTATAACTGAAATCACCAGTCAGACCAACAACACTACAGGGAGGGACGCTATAAACCAGTGGTTTTCAAACCTCTTAGCAGGGATCCAAGACATTATACACTCTACCTCCTAGGCTACTTTCAACCTCTACACTAAACTGCAGGCTAAAATGTATGCTAGCTGAATTGAGCCAGACCTTTCAGTCGGTGTATAAGAAAAACATGGTCAATATCCTCTCACTTTCCATTGGTAGTCACGTCTCCCCATCCAATCCATTTAATACTTCTCTGTTTGGTGTTCATTTAGGTATTGTGGATACAAGACGTAAACAGATCAGGCTGTTCTATGGTGACCATGGAAGAAGTGGTCAAGAAAGCCTGGTTAAATTATGCTTACGATAATTTGTCTCCATGGTTAAAACTGAGAAATAGACATGCAGCTTCGGTAAAATAATATAATAATTTGAATACAGTTTGCTCAAAAATGATTAACAGACACTAAATAATAATTCATTTGTGAGAAAAAAAACATTTTCCTTTGGGTATACACAAAGGATCCAACAATGACAAACCGGACAAAAATAAAATCTACCAAACCGAACAACTGTTTCTAAAACCCTTGCCGTTTTAACGCGTTAGGTAATCTGGTTGATATGGCTGCATATAAAGTAGTTTGATTTATAATGTGCTCAAACAGGCCAAAATAACTAAACAAATAATCGCAAAACTATTGAATATAGCCGAAAACTGCAGTGACATTTATTATAGGGGATTGGTCTGCCTTCATATTGCTAGGCAGGGGTAAAAAATATAGTTACCTGACCCAGTCCGGGCATGCCACCTCCAAGCCTTAGTAGTCGATCCATTTCTGTTTAAGGGAAAACCAATTAGGCATTAATGTCAACCCTGTCAACTACAACATTATCAAAACAATGTGTTAATTTTCGGAGTTATAAACCAAATAGTGTATCATTAAACCCCTCACACCCAAATATTACACATGTGAAAAAGAAACAATGGATGGAATAACACGGCACGGTGACACAACTTTTCAGGGAAAAGTCAGTAATACTGTGCCGGCTACCTATTTAACCGGACTGAATTAACTAGCAGTTGCTGTGTAATTGACAAGTTCGCTCGGTAGTCTGGCTAGCAAGCTA
This sequence comes from Esox niger, assembly GCA_016801105.1. Classification (NCBI taxonomy): domain Eukaryota; kingdom Metazoa; phylum Chordata; class Actinopteri; order Esociformes; family Esocidae; genus Esox; species Esox niger. Next base: position 25,521 of record JACXGJ010003075.1, read on the forward strand.
TACGACAGTGAGCTAACTTACCTTAACGTCCGCAATCATGTTTTGACAATGAAATAGCAATTCAAAAAGCAGTAAAGAATAACGCACCATGTTAATTAGCAAACCCAAACTCGAACTAAAATACACAATTGGTAATTACGCATAAATGTTTATTTCTCTCGCTAAAGTAAGCTAAAATGCTAGCTAGCTTGCTGTGATACGCCGGTAGCATTCTGTGTCGTTTAGCTTGCTAATGTTAGCTTGAGCCAGCCTCAATATTCTGTTAACAGATTTTCCGATCACGCGACAGGCAAAACTCGACTAGCTACATAGCGGCGTATTCGACAATACTCAAATCATGCTTTGGCAGCTAGCTTCTGGCAATCAACCCGATTGAAATGTAATGTTACCTTCTGTTTATTTTAAAATATAATTCCCGTATGGTGTGCGCAAACTATTCAAGCACAGTATATTGCTTGTGGCTACAATGAATCAGCCGGAATTCTACATTCAAAACAAATTCGTAAGAACCCAAGGTGCTTCCGGCGCATTGATTGCGACTTCCTCGTTTCGACTTAAGTCTTTTTGCTCAGTTTAATGTCATTATTTTGGCCAGAACTAATACATACAACATAACATAAAATTAAACATAAAATAAATGTATTTAATAAAAACATTTATGTTCGGGACGCTGCGATTCGTCTTTGGTGGTGTTCAACGTCGGTGGGCATTCAACCGAAGTGCATTACTGCCACCAATTGTGCTGGAGTATGAGCCAGAGCTGAGGAGAACCTACAGCAAATCCTACCTGTCAGTCCTTGTCTTCAAGAAATAAAAATAAATGGGTTGAAATAGAAAAACATCTCCTCATGTCTTTTTAAACTGAATACTTTATCCGTCTATCTTCCCCTCATAATGCCTACACTGAGTCTACATGGTTTATATTTCTTGGCAATAATCACACTTTCCTCTTGTATCCTATACTGTCTAATGTAACAGTTCATTTAGCAAGAGGTGTCCCACTTGAAGGCTAGGAAATGTGGCTTGTTCTTTTCTGCTTCCTGCGAAGGAGATAAGACTTTACACCCTGTACATGAAAAAGATGCCTGCCCTAACTGTCTCTATCCCACTGCGCCGGCAATCTCTTCACCATTATAGTGCTTATTCTACTCTTGACCTCTGACTTTTTATTTAGTTGTGATCAATTTCCATTAACCCAACACTTAATGTATTATTATTATTATTATTATTTTGTTCTAGAACAGCGGCCATCCTATAATCTGACAGAAACCATATTGTGGCTCAGTCCAGTTTCTGGCCCCTAAGAGGCCTTCGAACATCCCATCTCATATGTGACAGGATTGATACAGCCTCACATTCTCCCATAGTCCCTAGATACAAATGGGTGTTTGACTACTGTCACATATCATCAGATTATTTCCCTACGGTTCTGTAACGTTTGTCGTTCAGTCAGAGTTACTAAAATCTAACTTTGTTCTGCCTTCCTGTCTCACAGCAGTCCAAACTGTTGGTGTGAATGTGTATCAATCGAAAGACATCCTATAGGTTTCATGCTCGTAATCTTCTTCTTATTAACCCCCAATCCTCAACAAAACAAATTATCTTCATCAACATGGAGTTTAACAGCAATGTGGCAAGTAAACAATCTAGATAGGCTGAAAACACAGCACAGAACACAAAGGGCTGACCCACAGTTGTGGTACATTTTCATTAGTTTCAGACAAGATAAGTCAAATACATTTTATATAGCAGCTCCACCACTGGTAAAGTTGTATAAGCGATTGCTGTTACGCTACAAGTACAAGCAATCGCTTTAGGCTATGTAACAATGACACATAGAAAAGGGTGTCTTCAGAGTTCAGTACAATCAACACTTAACACACACTTCATCCTCATCGCAAGGCACCACTTGTTACACATCAATGTTCACCCGTGCTCAGAAGGCCATACCTCATTATCACAAAGGCAATCAAAGAGCGGCTCGCATTCAATTAGCTAAAGAAGAACCGAGATAATTACATAAGAAAGCTCCAAGTGAGAGAAAAACAACCTGGTGATCTCATCTGTCACATGGAGCTTGTCGGCCAGTAAATTGCCTCTCTCTGTCTAAGGTATATCACCTAGCCGCCATGTCCCCAGCTAATCAGTGGAGGTGTCGAGGGGAGGACATTTCTGTTTCTCCCTCTCCATCTACACCTCCAACTACAACACCTGTCACATCAGTGGAGATGGAAGGTCATTGTGGCACCATCTGCTCAACACAGGGGTCCTCTGGAAAAAAATGGCAACTACAAACTGGAGTATATAGTACATCAATTAAAATCAACAACAACAACTCACTCTGTCATGCCTCTTTTTAAACAGAGAAAAAAAAATGGGTATGTCCCAGTCCCCAGTCATTAGTTGTATGTGGACATTGTGGAGCACATTTATTTAGCACTGGATTTCAGTACATGCTTCAAATCACAGTTAACATTGGTGCCACTGGGCGAGAGAGTGTGATTATATTTTTAAATCAAAGCATCTGGATGTGCCTTTGTCTCAGAAGAAGAACAAACCCGAATCCCACTTAACATGTCTTTATTTCTGTGTATTATTCCCTAAAAGAGCCTATGTACATCACAATTTAAAAACACAAAGATTAATCAAACGCTATTCATGGAAATAATAATAATAATAATAATAATAATAATAATAAGTGTCTCACATTTGGAGCTACACCTTCTGAGGTGAGACTACAGGACTCGCTGAAGCACAGGATCTCATGCAATGTGGAGTAATGAAAGGAAGCGTTTGTTATTCTCAGTTTCCATTTAAGCCCTCGCACCAATAGCCCACTTGGCACTACCTGCTAGGCTTGGTCCTGATTGGTAATTACTTGAGTCCGGGTCATCAGGAAAGACAAAAAAAATTCATACCAGTTGCTAAATTTGCCCACTAGAGCCCTCCATTATTCACTATGTGAACAACAGTTTCCATCCCTAGAGGTGTGGCCTAATATGTAAGATGATAAGCCACTGGGCTTAAGCATCTTATTGCTGGAGGATTTATGCTGAGTATCTGTATAAGCATTTTAATATTTCAGTAAAAAGGGCTTCATAAAAGAAACTAGTAAATAGGACGCTAACTAAATGAGACAACAGTAGCACAAACGACCTGAGGTAATTTACGTAAAACCTTCTAAGCATTTCTCGACCAACACCTTGCTAAGCAACCGTGTGAAATTAACGGCAGTGTGGTTTCATGAGATACATGTCTGCTTTTTTCTCATGTCTCAACATTCATCACCATTGGCAGTGCTCCTCACCTGGCAGGAGTTACCGTTTCCATGTCAACGCTTGTGATGTAACTGCCTCTTTTAGACAGCGACAGTCCACCTAAACCCCACCACAACACTTAAGACATTTAGAAGATGTACTTGTATAGAGTGGGTACAGACATTATTCTTTGACATTTTCTGGTGTGTTTGAATAGTGGAGAAACAAATACCATCCAGTGTTTTTTCACCAATATCAGTATGTTGGGGATCTGCACCAGGTTGCCCAACCTTAAACCCCAAATAAAAAGTACCACATAATTTAAAACACCTAAGTAAAAGACAGGTGGCAAATGCTGGTGGAGAAAAAAAAATCATGATTCAATTCCCAGCATTTAAAATACATTGGAGGAACACTGGAAATGCCTAATATTTCTGCTCCAATCAAAATCTATTGTCATCCTTACTTCATTCTGGTCCACTGTGGGTATGTTTCATAATGGCCACTCCCCAGTGTATATGGTGGAGACGGACAAGGCTGTCAGCACAGTCACCAGGACTGTCAGGACCTTCTGCAATCGCAAGCAGCGGTCCATATTTTCTTCCAGCCGGGAGCTGCTCGCCATTAACTGAAAGAGCTGTGGACAGTAAGAGTGCACACCGACATCATTAGTCAGACACTGAGTGAAACAGGAAGTGTCCATCTGCATTTGCCCAATGAGAAATTGAAATGTTCTGTGCCCACTATTCCTCCTTAATCCCTGTTCCCGAGTCTGACAGTGAAAATTAATACCATCACATCTGGAAAAGGCCAAGTGAAACGGCAAGCACACCAGGAACAAATCACTGCCGTCTGGTAATTTACCTTTAAATTAACAGACGCGTAAAACTGTTCCAAGTGCGAACTTGGTGTGCTAAGCTGTTATAGAATGTGACCACTCAAAACATCCTTAGCGGTTCCTTCTTGCGGTTACATACTGGCACATGGGATTTAACTATATTCAGGTTGGCAATCCATCACCACAACAGTTCTGCCCACCGGGATGCCAGAACTCACCGCGGTGTGCATGTCTTGATGGCCAATGGACTCCATTCTGTAGGACCGGTCAGGCACGGGGCTGAGTGCCAAATTAAGGTTCTCCCTCATTCGGCACCGCAACCTGAAGAAAAGCTTTAGTTGGTGAGCAATGTCGGCGAATCCCTACTCACCTCTGCCTCACGGCATTGGCTGGCATTGGCGATGCTCAACAAAACGACGCTCTACGTATTACGATGAAACCGTCGTAGTGCTTACGATCCTGGCACGTCATAATGGACAGCAATCGGTTACCTGTGCATCATTAATTTGGGTTTTGGGACACCCTTCCAGAACTGGGTGAGGTCTGTGCTCCCCCTGTCGCCACTCAGATCCATCTCAGCGGCCATGATTAAGAAGCGGTCCTGAGGACAGCACAGGGAACCTAGTAATACAGGTAAAAACAGAGATGGGATTAATCGGTAAGACAGCCAATCGGAGGGGAGCAAACTGCGGCAAAACCAATCAGAGAACAGCAACAGCTCATGGATAATCACTGTGTCACCCCCACACATCTGAACCACGGTCTTGTATTACATGAAGACAGGAAGACGTGTAGTACCTCCATACAGGGACACGGCGATTGTCGCACTTGTTCCCGGCTCACAGCTGCTATTGCTGGGTTTCACCCTGTACTTCTCCGGGGCTGTTGTCCGCACCTAACACAGCACAAAGGCGGCTCGCGGTCAAGTACGCCGCTGTCACGTACTCACAAGCTAAAATTGGAATGAGCGACCCGGGCTCTGACCTTGAAGGCCACTTGGTTTCTGGTGACGTTACTGAGGCTGATGAGGCATCTCTTCTCGCCGTCGCCGAGGCCGAAGCGCAACTCCTCCGCGGGACTGGAGGGAGAGAGGGGGAGAGAGGGAGGGAGGGAGAGGGAGACTGAGTCACGCATCCTATTGGTCAGTTGGCCTCAGGGTAAAACATTAAACTAGGTTGGAGGTCCGTGGTTAGGTGTTCTAATTACTTTTGGAAGTGCTTATACTGGGCACCCTGCACCCAGAGCTAACCTGATGTGGAGCAAGTTTCCTTTGAAAGATTCGGATGGCCTACGGGATGTTTTCCATGTGCCGGGGGAATCTTTGTCCCAATCCTCCGCAAAACACGCCTGCCTCAGACAAGGAAACAAACTAATTGAAATGCCCGGACAATACCAGTAGTTGTCCTGATCTTTCACGGTCCTTGTGAGATTTAAGGGTGTGACAGCCTTCACTATCAAAACCAAGTCGTGCCACCTAGTGATTAAAGAATGACCTTTCTGGGTTTAGCCGCGAGAGGATTTTGCTCCAAGGTGTCCTTAGTTTCCGGATCATCTTCCGCGGTCTCGGCGTCATCCTCTGGTCCGGTCTCAGATATCGGGTTCTGGAAGTCGTCAGGCAATGGCGGGTAGGTAAATTTGAATGGGTCCTGGAAGAAAAGGGGAACATAACCCTGAGGTAAATACAACACTTTCTCAATGTAGCATCACATACTTGTGGTTCACACTGGCGAAGCGGGTAAATAACAACCTTATTGGTTTGTGTACTGTCGGCATGCTACTAGCTGAGGGGGCCCCTTGCCAGTATGAGCACACCAGGGGAGAGCTTGTAAAACAAGTATGAAAATACAAAGCTCCATGAAGATATCAGGTAAAGGGACTACTGCCTTTGCAACAGATAATGCAAATCCAAATAAAATCCTAATAACGAAGAAAAACGAGGACCTAAGAAAGCCCGATCAGAAACACCTCCCTATTAGTGGATAACCAGCAGAGTGGGGCCCCTTCTGTACCTTCTCTGCTAATAGGAGAAACATGTTAGGTCATATCCTGGATTAGCTCCCGCAGGATGTTAGCTAGCATGCATCGTGTGATGTTAAACAGTGGGCATTCACATAACGGTTTGACCGCCATACGCGGTTAAAGTTTGGACATGAACAGCACATGTATGTTGTATAGGGGTTCTGGTTGGCTACATACAGTTCCGCCCATGGCGGGCAGGAGGTTCTCTCTTCCAACGTGGTTCTGGATCTCATTCTTGGACACAAAGACCAGCGTGTCGACCACTTCTTGACTGAGCATGGCCTTCACCATCTTCCATGCCGCTGTGGAGGACAGGTGGAGGTGTGTGGTTTGTTCAACGCATCGACTTCAGCCGTGACACAAGAGGAACCAGTGGTATTGCTTTATGCGGACTGACTCACCATTCATGATCCACGGCATCTCGTACATCAGCATCTTGGCTGAAAATAAAAAGGAATATGCCAAATAAGTCGTGAGGTGCAGAAATAATTTGTATCAATGTTCCGGGACGCAATGACTCAGATGTCCACCAGAGTAATGTGGCACCATCAGTACTTACAGAGCAATTTAGGGTAGTACACTTGGAAGCAATTGATTATATATTTGATGAAGTCCATGTCCTACAACAGAAAAACACACAGTCAACCAAGCATGTGAGAGGAAACTTGTTTACTTGTTTTTAAAGGACAGTGGTGTACTGTTCATACACTCCGCCCACACTTTGAGCCCGGAGCTAATTAAGCTAATATTGGGCAAGGGAGAATACTTTGGCTAATGTCCCCAAGACACTATCTTCTGATGCAACATTATGACTAAGATTTCTTCTTGGACTACGTTAGAACCCAATCCGTGTACACTCAGTGGCCAGTTTCCCAGGTGCCCCGTCTATAAGCAGGTAGAACACCACAGTAACAGCCTGAGTTCTTTAGAACACGAATTTGACAAGGTGCTGAAAACTATTCCCGGGCACCCAGTGGCGCCGCACGGTCTCCACAGACTTGACAAATGAAGTGAGAACATTCATCACACAAAACCACTGGTTCCATCTCAGCCCAAAGACGCTCTTTCAGGGGTGGTCCGAGGACAGAGCAGGCTCCTTTAGTGAACTTGCGGTCTTGTTCCCCAGAACCGTTTGGACAAAACGTGCTTTGTGACACAATGCCTTCCCCATGTGACGGAGGGTGAACTGTAGCCGCAAAGGAATGCGATCAGTCAGCAACTGTGTTCAGATACGAAGGGGCCGTTCAAACGTTGCTCAACTGGTATCAAGATATCGAAGGTGCTAGGAAAGCATTCCCCAGCACAATCACATCACCAGTCTACCTTTGACACCAGACTAGATGTGTCCGTGGTGTTACGCCAAATCCTGACACCGACAAACCTTCCACAAGCAGAGTTGCGTAGGTCATTCGTTTAGCCCATTACATTGAGCCGAACTGTAGCCGAATGCCTAAATGTCTGACCGCCGTGTTAAAATAGCAAGCGATGGCCATGTGCTAAACAGTCTGAAAGAACGATCCACGTTCGTAAACAAGGTGGGTTACCTGGACACTGAGTGCGGTGTAGATCGACAATAATATGGATCAGCAGATATTTCAGAAAAAGAAAAACCAAAGACATCCTTTAGCATGTGCGGTTGGATATTTTCAACCACTTCCGATTCACAACTCCCAAACAGAAGGGCAAAATCACAGGGGAGCGAAGATATCTTACAATGCTGCTAAGACCTGCGTCGGACATGTCGAAGATCACAGTGAGGGGTGTCCCTGGCTCTCGCCGCACGTGGCTCTCCAACCAGAAGGCCACGTACCTCTTCTTCTCTGTCAGCATTTTCAAGTCCTTCACGTGCAGCCTAACCCTGAACCAGACTGGGCAGACGACATGCAATTAAAACACCTGTTTCCTTCAAAGACTCTGACACAAGGCTTAGGACAAGATTCCAAACCCCAGTCCTAACGTGAGTTGATGTTCCTCAAAGTCTGAACAGTGGAATGCTTAGAAAAAGTGCACCAAAGTGAAGACGGGCTTTAACAAGACATACAAACATGGGGGAGGGTGAATAAGAGTTATACCTCAGAATTCCACTTTTCATAACAGAACTGTGTATACATTTTCATGAAAGCACTACATTGGGAAAGAGAAAAAATAACCTACAGAGTTTGTTGCCCTCATTATCGTAGCCGTGCAGATACATCATGCCAGAGTCAAGAAGACCCCTTTGAACTGAGCTTTCGTTGATGTCTGAAAGATGAAGACGGAATAATCATGAATGAATCAGACTAAGCCATCAACGATTGCATGTTGGTGGCCTGTTGAAGAACGTCAGATACTCAAAGAATGTACAAAATCCAAAAATGTATTAACGGAAACTGGGCTTATGCTGTGGTGCAACTTCTGTGTGGTTGTCAGAGTTCCTGTAAGATGTACACACCAAGCCTGCCGGATATCAATTGGCTGTGGAAGCAAAGGTCAACATACCATTCAACTTGAATTCCTTTCTCCACTGAAAGCTGTCACTGATCATCTTCAAGGTGTCCTCCATGACAAAGTGGCAGCACTCCAGATAACCGTCAACCAAAACATCATCCTTCCACAACCTGTCCACGTCCCTGGCATCATACTTGTCAGACGAGTCTTCAAGGGAAAATGAAGGACAGCATTTTGAATGTCGTTGATTTGAGTTGAGAGGAACGGATTCTGTCTATTTGAGTATGAGCGACAGTTTTGCTTTATACTTCATAATGAAACAATGTACAGTAGCATTCAGCGCACAAATACACAAACGAATGCAAGGATATATACGCTTCAGAAAATGTAAATGCACAAGGATTTCAAAGTTTTCTTGAGTGTTGCTATTCTTTCGCAACCCAAAAATGCTTGGCAAGTACACACTAGAGAGCTTACCTTGCGCATATTCAATACCGAATCTTTTTCTTGTTTCCTCTCTTCTCTTTAGGATATCCTGCCAGGAAAACATTTCTAAGTCGTTTTTCATTGCCAATTTTTACAACAACCATGTCAACTACTACTGTACAGGCTTACCTGCTCTAATAGAAGCGATCTTGCTTCTGCCATGCTAAAAAAAGAAACAAAAAAACGTTCATTCCGTGCGGCTCGCCGCGCTAAGGGAAGTAAACCATCTGATTTCACTACTTCAGCTGTTTAGACCACAAACAAAAATGACATTGCATACAAACCCACTTAAAAACCAGAATGACAGTATGACTGACCCGGTCACGATGTTTAGTAGATATGCAGGGCGAAATAAACACAGCCAAAAAGCATGAGGTAGGATAGTTTAAAACTCCATTTGTAGTTAACATTCAACACTCACATGTCACACTGACAACAAAACAAATTCGAACAATATCAGTAACATAGCACAAATCTTCCGCAATTGCCTCTGCGTTTGTGCATATTCAATTGCCAGTCACACGCGCTGGCCCCTCTGCATAGTATTAGTTTAACCTTGTGTCCACTAGATGGCATTATATCCTTGTGAACTAAATTGCTGTTTCTTTCAAAGGCTTCTGGGAGATTTCTGTTGTTTCTGGTTAACACCTCGTGCATTTTGTGCTGTCAGCGGCGGGGTGCGCGAAGTGAAGGTAAATATCATCCTACCGTTGCCCTAATCAATCGTGCATGAATTCATTTAAATTAGTAACCGTTTATCCCACTGATTTAATAATGGCATCTGAGGCGATATCTATTTTTGCGGTGTATATCCCTTTCTGCCATATGCCTCCATCTTTGTGTTGGTGATGTCATTGCTAACTGGTTGTTGGCTTGTTTGAACATTTGCCCCAGCTTGAGTTAAAATGCTAGCCAATTAACAGTTACTAGCTGGGCAAGGCATTCATTTTTGTTATAATATTACAGACGTTAGCTGCGATCCCACACACTGCTGGAGGAACGCCGTCATGGTAAGTATCTAAAGTACAGTAGCCTTTCTAGAATCAAAATAGCACCTAGCATTTTGATCGGTCTAGTTGTGTACACATGCACACACACAGAGTTAACTGTTGGTCGGATGTGGTCTGTGGCAGGAGGACCATGGTAGCGTCCACTCCTTCTTTTCTCACCCCGTGTACAGCCGCTACTGGCAGCACTACCAGCAAGCGATGCACTGGTACCAGAGACACAGACATGCCTACAAAAAGGCATGGGAGGCTGCTTACGGACCGGGGTACTCAGACCAGTACCCCACTGGCCCCCGACGTTATGCTGACTGGCACGGGGGAGAGAGTAGAAGTAGAATGGCAGGGGATCCTGTCGAGGACGACGATGGAGAGGATACGAATGAAGGGGACAGTGACTCGGATAGCGAGATCGAATGTGACGTCAGCAACATGGAGATCACAGAGGAGTTGCGCCAGTATTTTGCCCAGACGGAACGACACAAGGAGGAGCTTAGTAAGTGTGTGTGTGTGTGTGTGTGTGTGTGTTTGTGTGTCACCACCTGCATATTAAATCTCTACCTTGAATGTTAATAAACCTTTAGTATCCATATAAATCTGCAGTCATATGGCCTTTAAGTTATATTACTGTACAAGCAGGAAAAACAATTCACCGGTTGACCTCAGATCATTGAATTATGAAACGGTGTGCCTTTGAAAGACTTGTGTCATGTGTTCTTCCCCATAGAGAAGCAGCAACAGCTGGAAGCAGAGCAGCAGGAGCCCTACGCGTTGGCCGACCAGGACATGCACAGAGTTTTCTGGCGCGGCAGTGCCTTGCCACCCTCTGAGCGACCGGGTGAACGTCGGGCAGCAGAGATGAAGAAGCTTTATGGGGAAAACGCAGCGAAGATTCAAGGCATGGAGACCGCAATGCAGCTCACTTTCGACAGAAACTGCGATAGGAAACTGCCCAAATATTGGCCGGTCATTCCCCTCAAGCTGTAGGTCCACCAGAGGAGGCCTGTGTCCTGGAGACCCCCCACCCACACGCTGCCTTCCTGTAGACTACAAACTTGATAGAGCTGTGGGAAAAGTCAGTTTGAAGAAAACCGTTTGAAATCCATAGAGACTATTTGCAACCTGATCGCAGTACCTAAACATGTTCTGCCATGACTTCTTGTGACTACCAACATTTTCAAAAATGTGTTTTCTGTCAGTCTTACCCAGATGTTTTTGTTTCTGGATTGACAATGAAGTGACAAATACATAACAAATTGAATTACCCAGTTTGTCCATTAGAGATACAATTGCAGAAGTCACATGCTTAAGAAGTGGATAAGTGTTCTGCCTTAACGTGAATGCGTTGACTTCCCTGACTGATGTTCGCAGCTCATGTTTTGTTCAGGCTACATTTTCTGTCAGACAAGGTCCAGTTATCCCACCATCATGTGGTCCTTTAGTAGCTGTGATGTTTTGATGTGGACGGATTTCTAACTCAGTGTCACACATTGCGCAATGGGTGCTCAACTGGTCCTCCTTGTTCTGTTAACCATAAAGTTGGTTGCTATTTCTGTTTCACAGTAGATCTTTTTCATTTCATCATCTGTAGGCAGAACCATCAACTTCCTTGCCTGCAATTCCACATAATGTTTCTCTGCATTTTTCTTGTGTCTAAGTGACGATGAATGGTCTCATTCCCAGTACATCTGTTTTATACAAAATGTTCTTATTTTTATAACAATGTTGTTGACAGAGTTTCAAATAAAGAATATGTATAATATTTGCGATTGAATTCAGGTGACCTTGTGAACGAAGTCTTGGGATTGTAGGTCACTGGTCTATTCACTAGAATACACCATGGATTCCAGCAAAGCTGTAGACATGGTTTGGCATGACTCAAATAACTGGATCTACGGTTAACATGCAGTTGCTTGTCAAGCGTTAATTAATAGTATTATAATCTACAGAACTTCAAAAGTTGGAAATTGGGACACTAAATAAAGCTTAACACTTGTCTTCAGCAGCATGACATTAAACATGTTATCTTTATAATGACGTGATGCCATGAGGGTTTATGTTCTTCACCAGGTAAATATGCTATATGCACATTATTATTTGCTGCAACCCCCGGGAGCAATTTGGGTTAATTGTTTTGCTCAGGGGGAGAACGCCATTACACCCAGCTACAATTGACAACTAGACTATTAACTGAACGGATAAATGTGCCTTCTTTTTTACCTATTGAGGAGCATTAGTGGCATTAAGATAGTAGAATAAATTATCAAAAATCTTGTACATGCTTGCATGCCTCACATTTCACGTGTTCGCTCCTGCAGCCAGAGTGCTAAGAGCAAAAAAATATCAAGTGACGCAATGCCTTCGCGGCTTCTAACCGACGCTGAATGCAATTGCCACCGACCGGTTGTTTCCTCGGTGTACTTCCAGAAAGGTCAACCGTGCATATTTTACTTTTATTAAGGTCAGGTTGTGTGTGCTGACTTATTTTCAGGCCGTGAAAACACGGTTACCTGTTGAAAGCATAGATGAGGGTTGGGCTATGTTAATTTAATAAGGATTTAGGTTAGGATAAACGGTAAGGTACAGTTCATTACATCGTTAAAATGTTGTTGATTGTCGGTAGGTACTCAGTAGTCTCTACGGGTGCACACTTTTGGGACTCTTCAAATTGATGTTGTCAATTTAGAAAGTTTTCATACTGACAAAAAATGCCTAAAACACAGCAGAAACAGTACTCACCCTTCCCCTCCCTTTCGCGGAGGGATGCGCTGTTGTCGGGGAATGCTGGTGCATTTGGTACTCCAGTACGCGCCCTGCTAACCTGCACGAAACAGTTTCCATCTAGCAGAACTTTTGTCACCTCAGCCTAGCACTGAAGTTCCACGAAAGTAACGACATGGGTAATATTATCTTTCAATAGCTTACCATGCATTATTTTAGTTTTCCTACAAAACGTATAGCCTATGTATGTTTGGGTATGTACCGTGCATGCGTTTTTAAGGTGATTGTTGTTATTATGCAGTCTTTAGGCACCTAGCCTACAATCGCTTTGCAATAAGGCGATGAGAAGTAGATGTTCTTTATATGATGGTGTCATGTATACCATCTGAATAAAGCTGTCATTGTTAATTTGTTCTAATTTTCTGATATAGCGCATTCTACCTAAATACAAATATACATGACGAATAATACCGAATTTAATCTTTTTCCGCATTGGCCTACATTATTTTCGAGAGGTTGTAGAATTATGTGTGTGCTTGTTTCTGCGTCTGAATATAGGTTGTCTGTTACATTCGGGATTATCCCATGTAGACCACATTTGTGGTAAAGATTTGTCTCTGGGTTTGGAACGATCAAATTTACCCTGGATATTCAGCCCGACCTGCACAATGATTTCATGGAGGCTCTGGACAGATAGCCCACTCTGGGTATCTAGTTCATGTGACAACCCAATCAACTGTGAAATGTCCATCTCTGAGTGAAATGCGTGTGTGTGTTTGGTATGAATGTCCAATGACTTCCTGAGACAATATTTCACCGCAGTGAAAATGACAGCCTCATACTGACTGACTAGCCAGCTGCGCGTCTCTCAGGTGTCTCTAGATCCTGTCAGGCCACTTGTCACCTTTGTCCTGTTGTTATGGCTCCCAAGGAGGGAGGCACGCCAGCCTAACCTACCTAACTGGCATTCTGTTGTCAATCGAAGTGCAACACACAGGGAATAGGAGCACAATGTCCTTCCTCGTGGATTTGAAAGTGGATCTTAATTGGATTGGGGATACGTGATTTAGTGATCTACAGGCCGACCCTTCGTTGTGTGAGTTTACTAGGTAGCTTCAGATTGGGCCTGTACGTTCCCCCTCCCTCCTCCCCCTCTTTCCCCTGTTGGAGCCTGTTCTGAACTGTCCCTTTTTTCTCCCCCTTGGCTTGGAAGTGGCTGAGTTAATTCACAGGCTGCTTACAAAGGCGCTTCCCTGACAGAGACGACCATTGTTCATTGTAAGATGACCAGTGCGGGGAAGATCGTCCTGAACACACACACACACACACACACAAAGAGACGCACACAAGCACATGTTAGGTTACGCAAAACAGTCTACAGTTTTAACTGGAAATGAATCTCCACGACATCCGTACGGGATCTATCAGCACATGTTGCCATAGCAACGTCTATATATGCATGGTGCTTAAAGGCACGGTCTCACCCCTGTCACGTGGCGACGCTCACGAATAGGAGTACCGCTAGTTTGTTCCCAGTGTGGGGCCGAGCGAGCGATCAGTGAAGGTGCTATTACGGTAGCAACAGCACGTTGATGTCCGTAATGTGACCACCAGCTGCACGGCCTTGGGTAACTCGCTGTGCAGTGAGTTTTTAGAAGGGCTATGTGTAACGGAGTTAAACGCGTACGGAAAGTTCACTCCGCAGCTAGCCTGATATTACGACTATGAGGCTGTCATTTTTTTCTTTTTTATGGTTCAGACGGTTGGTATGTTCAAACAGTTGGTTAGTAGTGTAGTCCCGTTTGTCGCTAAACAGAGGACCGCGAGTTCCGGCCCTGTGTGTGGCCTGACGAACTGTCAGTGGAGGAAGTTAAACTGTTAGCAATAGCGCGTTGACGTCTGTTACACACACTCGCACATTGACGACCGTGTCCATTGTCATGCTTGCTAATCTTTCTTGGCATCTGTGTGTCACTTGACTCCCGGTATGGCATCTTCTGTCTTGTTCTTCAAAATTGATATAGTCTTTCTGTAAAAGTGATTGCTTTATAATAAAATACACATCATTCAGTTGATGTGTTTGGGGGCAGGTGCGTAGTTTTGTGGGGAGGGGCCGTCCCCGCTTTGGGAATGGGATGTGACATCATTTTGAGCTCCAGCAGTATCTGGGCCAGAGGGATTACGGCCTAGTCAGATAAAAAAGTGGGGGTGGGGTGGGGAGGGAGGTTTTGGCAAGGCGATCTGACAGGAAGATGTTGCACAAGATGGGAAAGCAGAATGTATTGTCCTGCCTACCAGAGGTTGCTTCTCTGGAGTAAGAGTTGTGACCTGTGAACCCTCAAACTGCCCTCTGTTATAGCCGTGTCAAGGCTTCGTGTTGGCTATCAACCCACTCAGTTTGGTTTTGTCAACAGTTGAGGCGAGCAGTTGAGAACTGATATGTATGTGTTTGGGTACCAAGGATTAACTCTCTGGAATCCAAGTTGAGAGTTACTGATGAGAGGGCGCAAGGGGGTCTCCTTGGCGACAGCCAGTGGAGGGGCGGAGTGAAAGAAGGCAGGGAGTGGCCCAATGGAAAAAAATGTAATCCTCCAAGATTAGGGCCCTTTTAACCAGGGGAGCAGGAAACTCCTCACCCCCTAGGTCCAGCAGGGGAGCGCTCAGTTCGAGGCTGGAGACATGGTTGTAGAAAATCCAAGAGTGAGCTACACCCAGTTGGTCTCCCCCTGCCAAGATTTCCCTTTTACACGGAGCCCATTAAAACGGCTTGGATTAGAATAAGGAATCAGCTGGAGGCTCTTAATTCCCGCTTGAGATAATGTGTGTGCCGTGTGTGTTCCTGTGTTGATGAAACAACTGCATCAATTGACCAGGAGTACACACACACACGTACACACACACACACGCACACGCACACAACAGGCATGAGGAGGGTGACCTAACGAGGTCACGAGAACCATGTCCAAGATCGTGGTTGTGTCCCAAATTGCACAATATTCCCTAACTAATGCATTACTATGGTAGTGCACTACTATGACATCATATACCCTATATAGTTCACTAATATGGACCTATTCCATAAACTGTGCACCCTAGTGCATATTATGCACCCTATATGGTTCACTAGTATGGCACTCTCTCCCCTCTGTACTACACTGTTTAATGGCTCCAGGGTGGGACGCTTGGTGTTTTCTATCCTTGTGTTTTATGCTCTCTCTCAAAAGCTGTGGAGTGGAGTGGGTCTTCAAATGCTTTAAATAACTCTGAGAGCCAGGGAGACCGAGGCAGCTCCAGGCGTAAACAAAAACATGACAGTTTGTTCTGTTTTGTGGTCGTCCATGAGCTCAGGGGAGGTGGTCTGCAGACAGAGCATTGAACTGAAATGCTAGACGGAAGACCAACCGCCCAAAGGTGTGACACTTTTAGTCATTTTTTTTTAGTTGACTGATCTGTCATTCCAGCCCATAGTATTTAGCTTGCGATTTTGAAACGGTCTTGTTGAACCTCATTCATTGACATCAGCTGTGGAAGAGGACACACAAGACCCATCCAATTAGTATTCAACAGCCCTTAACTTTCTAGAACCCCATTTCCAGAAATGTTGGGACGCTGTTTCAAATGGAAATAAAAACAGAATGCAATGATGTGCAATTCGTTTTTAACCCGAAACTCCATAGACAATAGTACGAAGATAACATATCAAATGTTGAAATGGAGAAATGTCACTGTTTCTTGAAAAATATAGGCCAATTTTGAATTTGTTGCCCATTTTGAACATGTTTTAAAAAATATGGGGGCCGGGGCAACAAAAGCCTGGAAAAGTTGTGTAATCCCCAGAAAAACCTGGTGGAACATCTCACAACTAATTAGGTTAATTGGCAACAGGTCGGAAACAGATTGGGTTAAAAAAATGACATCCCAGAGAGGATGAGTCTTTCAGAAGATGGGCAGGGGTTCACCACTCTGCGAACGCAATATTGTTTCTCAACGGAAAATTACAGAGTTTGGGGATCTCATCGTCCATGGTACATAGTATCATAAAAAGATTCAGAGAATCCAGGGAAATCTCTGTATGTGAGGGACAAGGCCCGAAAACCAATATTAGATGGCTGTGATCTTTGGGCCCTCAGACGGCACTGCATTAAAAAATAGACACGATTCTGTAGTGGACATCACTGCACAGGCTCAGGAACTCTTCAGAAAACCATTGTCTGTGAACACAGTATGTCGCTGTATCCACAAATGCAAGTTAATACTCTACCGTGCAAAGAAACCATACATAAACAAGAACCAGAAACGCCAGCACTTTTTCTGGGCCCGAGCCCATTTAGGATGGACTGAGGCTAAGTGGAAAACTATCCTGTGGTCTAACAAATCTAAATTAGAAATTATTTTTGGGAATCATGGTCCCGCATCCTCCAGGCTAAAGAGGAAAGGGACCATCTGGCTTGTTATCACCGCACAGTTCAAAAGCATGCTTTCGTGATGGCATGGCAGCGCATTAGTGCACATGGCATGGGGGACTTTCACGTCTGTGAAGGACAATATATAAAGGTTTTGGAGCAACATATGCTGCCATCCAGACATTATGAAATGAACTGTTGAGCAGCTGAAATCCTATATCAAGCAAAAATGGGAACCATTTCACTTTCAAAACTACAGCAGTTGGTCTCCTCAATACCTAAACGCTTACAGAATATTGATAGAAGGAGAAGTGATGCAACACAGTGGTAAACATGCCCCTGTCCCAATCTTTTTGAAGCACATTGCTGGCATCACATTCAAATGAGCATGTATTTTCCAAAAACAATAAAATCTCTCAGTTTCAACATTTGATATGTTGTCTTCGTACTGTTTTCAATTTAATGCAGGAATTAAATGATTTGCGCACCATTGCATTCTGTTTTCATTTGCATTTTACACAGTGTCCCAAATATTTTGGAAAAGGGGTTCTAGGTGTCCAGCCCTTCTGCTTGTCGTCATGTTGACTCATTGGATAAGATTGAATCCAACTGATCCGGTTTGCACTCTCAGATTCGTGTGAATATAGTTCAATTGTTTGTTCAGTCCTGTAGACTGATTTTCAAATGCGAGTGCTTGGGAGTGAGACAGCATTGGAGGACATAATTACAGTGTTGTTTCCAGAGACATCAATGGGAGTCCAGACTGTCCCTGTCTCCACATTAAGTCCACATCGGAGAGGGATAAATGAGCCATAATGACCTCATTACTGGGACCTCATTGTGGCTCCAGCAGCTCCAGTTTCTCCCTGTGCCACGATAACAAGGGAAGACAGGCGACCCAGTCCCCCTCCTTAATTGACATCCAGAGGTTTTTTTTGTGTGAGCTTTTGGGGTTATCTGATGGTCCTCTGATGATTTACAGGCAATGTTCCATTGGGTTCCATTGTTCCATTGGGTTCCATTGTTTCTGGAGTTGACATATTTTGATGAGTGACAGTCGGTCAGAGTCTGTTCACGGGGGTGGGGGTGGGGGGGGGACACTACCACTGTCACTCAAACTAAAAGTGACCTATTACTTTTTACTCCTTTCAGGCAGCATGAAATGCAACATTACTGGATGGGAAACGTAATTAGCTATACTGTTGTTTGTATTCCATTTGAGGGAGCGAGCGAGGACTAGATATATATGGCTAGAGAGGATTATATCCCAGGCTTTTGAATCCCCCCCTGCCCCCCATTTCACCCCCAACTAGAACAGCAGTGTTTGTTATGACAGTGTTAGGAGATTCTGTGGTAATGGCGGATAGCTACTCTACTTGACCTAAGTCACATTTTATTTTGCCTGTCTCCTGCAGAAGAATTTGTCTCCAGATCGGCATAACCCGTTCTTATTTCTAAACAGGAGATCTAACAGATTGGATATGAACCTCAGAGTTTTTGCCCATATGTTTGCGTGTGTGTTTGTGTGTTTGCGTGTGTGTGTGTATGTGTGTGTGTGCGTGTGTGTGTGAGAGCAATAGAGAGTGCCAGGGCCACTGTGTTTCATCTTCTGGACAAGTACTTAATCTGTGACCTAGCATGTGGGATTGTTGAATGTCAGGAGAAATGGACCTTGAGTTTCACACAGCAGGTTTGCGGTTTGTTTCCATATGACCTGTAAGTCTTGAAAATCTTGGAAATTGAAGTCGAGTAAAGTTTATACAGCTCTGGATTTTTTTGGAGCATTGCATCTTTTTGCTTTCCTTTCCAATAAAGTTTAAAAAAGAAAGTTCTGAGTGAAGAACAGAAGTGTTTACAGTTTACAATTCACAGTGATCTCTTAATTGAACGCTTCTGTTCCTCACTCAAAACCTTCCAAATGTTTTGAAAGGAAAGAAAAGGTGCAGTGGTCTCTTAATTCTTTCCAGGGCTGTGTCTTTGAAACAAGAGAATACAGAAACAAGAGAGAATACACAAAGAAAACAATTACAATTCTATACAAATTGTTGATGAGATACTTAGATGTGAGTGGTGGATATATTATATATGGATTCACAGGATCGGTATAATATGTCAATATACTGAGGGATGAACAGAGTTTTTAATGCAGTGCATCTTAATGTGGTGAGTCTTATAAGACTTTGTTTGACAGTTGCTTAGGGCCACAGCAGGGGAAAACACACTGTTGGTTCAGGTGGCTGCATTTATTTGGTCATAATTGACCCTCAGTCTGTCCGCCCGCCTATTGGAAAGAGATGAACGTGGTGTGACAAGTCATCAGTCATCCTTTCTGCAGAATCTGTTACCCTGGAATAGGCTTTGAGGGGTTCTGTATATCTGCTGGGGGGCCTGTTTTGACATCAATGTTTTATTGCCTTTCCACCAGAGGTTGTGGCAGTTGATGTTGCCCCGTAATTAAAATGATTGGTGTGTGTGTGTGTGTTTTAGGTCTAACTATACTCATGGAGACCAAATGTCCCCATGAGTATAGTAAAACCAGAAGAAATTGGCAAAAGTCAATTTCTGGCTCAGTGTTTAGGTTTAGGGTCAAACTTACATTTAATTTTAGAGTTAGAATTGGGGTTTCTTTAAGGTCCAGGCATTGTTGGTTAAGTTTAGGGTTAAGGTTAGGCATTACACCTAGGTTAAGTTTAGGCATTACACCTAGGTAAATGTTGCTTTATTGAGGTTAGGGTTAGATTAGGGTTAGGGTAAGGGTTAAAGTTAGGGTTAAGATTAGGGCTAGGGAGCATGCAATTTCAATTTTCTGGTCCCCATTAGGTTAGCTGTACAAACTTGTGTGTGTGTGTGTGTGTGTGTGTGTGTGTGTGTGTGTGTGTGTGTGTCTGTGTGGTGGGCGTTGGTGTGCGCACATGCGTGTGTCTGCCTCTGATTGCGGCAATATTGATCTGCAAAGGAGCATAGCTAGAGGTGGACATGGCGTTGTCCACGCTCAGCTCTTATACCCTCCCCTGAGCCTCCATCTCAAGACTAAAGGCTCCATCTATCGAACCCTCGAGTGTGAAAACGGAAGTGTCCTGACTCCTAACGGCTTTCTGAAAGACGTGTTTTCTGAAGACTCCTTTCCTGGACAGCTGTGTGTTGCCATGGCTCCTGGCTCACCAGGCTTTGTCTCGCTGGACAGCATGCGTTTTGAGCTGCATCAGGCCTTCTGCACCAGAATTAATACCTTATTTAAGAGGATTCAGGGCAGATGGCCTCCCTTTGTTTGAGGATGTGTATATTATTAGAAAACAAGGTGAACAACATTGCGATAAAATGCTGCAGGACCAATTAGTTATATACATACATTTTTCCCCAGTTTCTAAGTGCTTATTTTATTTGTCAGGACAGGACAATCTGGAACCATCCCACCATGAAGGCCTATTCCAGAACTTGAATCTGCACCAAATAACAGATATATTCCCCTTAACTCCCAGACCCTCATTCAAACCTATTCTGACTCCACCATTCCACTCTCTCCCCTTCTCATTCCATCTTCTCTCCTCATCTCCTCTTCTGCTTATCTCATCTTCTCCTTATCTCTTCTCTCCTCCTTGTTTAAAATTCTCTCAGTAGATCACCCACTCTTTCTAGCCCTCTAATCGCCAGATGGAGAGTAGGCGGTGTGTGTGTGTTTGTGTGATCGCATCTGTGCAAATGCGCGAGTACATATGTGAGGATTGACGTGTGTATTTTTAAGTGTCCGTTTTTGTGTGGTCTGGATTTGTGTGCTCAAACCTTACAGTCTGCGTACCCTTACAGAACATTGCCCTTATAGAACACACACACAGCCTTCACCTGTGAGATATAGCAGGTGGGGACGCTATGTGAGGTTGGGTCATTCTATAACATGAGTAGGTTGGGCGCTCTAAATTTCTACGCCATGATCACCATTTTTTATCCATCGCCAACGCGGGATTGCAAGTGATGTAGATCCAAAGCGCTAGCTGGCATCATTAGGGTCCACTAATCTGTGCAAAATCCAATCTGACGAGACCTTTGCGTCTTGAAATGGGATTGTAGTATATACAGAGAAGCTATAAGCTTGCAAGGGAGAGGAAGACGAAGAGAAGAGGCGCGGAGAGAGTGCACGTGAGGTAGAGAGGGAGAGATACAGCAGGAGAGAGAGATACCGCGAGTGAGAGCAAAGTCAGAATCCAAAAGCGAGGAAGAAAAAGTATTCAAAGGAAAAAATCCAAATGGATGGGACAAAGCCAGTCATGGAGTCTACAGCAGAGGAGAATTTAGAGGAGAGGGAAGAAAGCAAAGGTACGGTGTTGTCGTTTTGGTACAGCGCGTGTTTCCACCGCACTGTTTACTGCGGTTTAGCCTAACCTACTTGCGATGGCTTCGCTTCACGCGACACAAAAGCGTTTTGTCCCCCGCTGCACTGTCGGCACGCTCGAATTACGGTTTTGTAGTATATTTCCAATTTGCAAGACGTTACACATTCGAATATTGCATAACATGAATGTTTGTTTTATGTCCCAATAACGTTGTATTTTAATTGGACATGTCTTCGCTGACTGAGCACAGGGTATCGGAGATATGGTCACTCGGTTTTATGGAGCATAGTTAATGCCAATTTGCTTGATTTGCTGCATGTATTATCATAATTACTTTTAAACAATGTACAATTATTAACGACTTGTGTGGTTGTGTCACAGAAAATTCGAGGACCATTGTCTTTTTGGGCATTGTTTTATCGGTTCAGGTGCGTGTAGGGTAATGGTCAAGGTGCAACACTATCGACATCTCGTCAACTTAACGTTTTAACGTTCGTTGGGATTTCGCCATTTGCAAATACGGTGTGGGCAATGTGATAACTGTAACATTTGATTTTATGGAAAAGTACAATTAGTGTACAGATATTTGCAGGTCTTGTTATTTAGCCTATTGTATCTCGTATTAGAGGTGGCGACAGGGCGCCGTATGTTCACTGTGTCCGTTTATTAAAAAGCACATCCCTCGGGAAATACGGGATCGGAGATAGCCTATCTATATTAAAGAAACATTGTCTGGAAGATCATATGCTAACAGAAGTAAAAAAAAAAATGTTTTAAAAAACATGTACCATTACGATTTATGGAATAAACAGTAGGCTATGATTAATCGCCTGGATGTTGCGATCTCGTTGCCTTTGTCCATCCATAAAGAAGTGGGCGGGGCCCACTCAATACACCCTCTGTATAGGAATGTATAGGGATTCAGTTACACTAGCTTTGATATACTGGGTAAAACAACACCGTTGTGTTACCCGTCGTTAATCAGATCAGGTCTACATTATCTGTTCCATTAGCGTATGGCATAATCAATATAATTTTGTCACAGGCTAACCCTTAGTGCAGACGCTGCAGGCTTTTGAATCTGACAGAAGCCAGTGTGGCATATGCTGTTGTGTACCTCAGTGTTTGAGGTCAGGAGTTGAATGCGCAGAGCTGATTCTGAATCAGGGCTGGATTGTCAACAGCTGATGCTGTATCTTCAGGGCTAGCCTGTCACCTCACAGGCCCGATCCTTCCATGGCGCTCGTCTCCATCCATTTACCACGCAACACAGCCCAGTCTCTAACTCAATCCATGCAATGTGTTTATACGCAATGTATAAATACTCTATTTCTTGGGGCTTCCTGTAGCCAAAAAACAGTAACAACACATAAAAGAAATTCCTTATTTAACGCCTTGTGTGTTTAATTGTCTTAACTGACCTTGGTAGTCATAGAACCACTAACGTCCTTCAGAACATGTCACTACACAGTGATGACTGGCATCCGCAGTCGGAGAACGGGGCTTTGTGATTGTGGTATTGTTTGTCTTCGTCCACAACTGTTGACGTTTCTCCATAATCCTCATCATCTCTGAAGCGGAAGAGATTTATAGTGAGTTGGGGCAAACGGTTAACACGCTGCCATTGCCATGTAAGAAGCTTGTGCGTTCTGCGTGCCAAGTGCCTGCGTCCAGCCACAGTCGAACGCTCGCCGGCAACGGGGCTGTAACGTCAGTGGCGTGGTAACAGCTGTGGATTCAGGCGACCGGGGAGCCTTGGAGGGATTTGACCAAATCCACGCTCGTGGGCCCCACACCTCGGCGGAGGCGTGCATCACAATTCATAACGTAATCTGGCCGATCAAATCCCCTAGGCACTGTAGCCTATCAAACATCTCCGTCGACATGGGCCACGCCCACTTTTCAGACACACTCGGACACTCACGTCGGCGTCGATTCCGAACGCCCAAATTGGCGTCCCTCCATCTGTTTCCGCCAAAGCCCTCGAGGAGTTTAGATATAGTAGAGATAGAGAGAAAAGAGATTGAGGAGAGAGAGAGAGATTAAAATATTACAAATGCGTGATAATCGTATTATAATCTCATGTGGCCAGTCATTTTTCAGTGTAGGCTATATCCCTTACTGCCCTCTGAACCGTCCGTGCTACTTTACAAAGACTGACCTGATGAAAGGATACACGGGAAGTACGCCAGCTATTCTGTTTCCGTCTCTCTCTCCTGTTCCCTCTACTGCTCCCGCTTCTGCTACTGGGCCAGTTCACCTGCGTCCCCAGCCCCGCCCACAGGGACTTTCGCGGGGCAGCAGAAGAGGGTAGCTAGTGTGCTGTCTTACATAACTCAGTGTGGGCTGCCGTGCACAGAGGGAGGCATTACGTCATCTTAGCCAGGGCGGCAATACAGTGGACGGCGGGGGGGGGGGGTGTGAGGGCCGAGGAAACATACCACCGAATCGGCTCTGCGGAGGCCGCAGACACGCTGCGCCGCGGTGCACCGCGCCGGCTAATCTCGCTCACCTGTACCGATGCGCAGCGATGTCGCGGTGAGGGGCCCGGCTGGCGTGGTGCCATCTCCATTGCCACACAAGAAACACCCGTCCCGGCACAGAGAAGGCCTCCGGAAAGATCCATCTGGGATATAGATCCCTCCTCCGTGTGGAGGACTGTTGTTTATCGGCTGTGGCTGGGGGGGGGGACATAGGTCAGAATGGTTTTCCTCTTAGCTTTTTGGGTGTCTCAGTCTCCTGTAGCTATGCTGTCATAAGTGGGTCTCTGACCTACAGTGATGCTTTGGCTGAGCCGGATTCCCACTCTGCCAGTTCCTTGTCATTGGTCTCCGTTTTTGTCTGCCTCTCTCCAATCTTCCTCTGTCTAGATTTTTCTCTGATTTTTTTCTACCCAGCCTTTGGTCATTTCTCTCGGTCTGTTGCTTTCTCTGTCATACCCCCTTTCCATTCTTGTACTCTCAAAACCACCATCTCAGTCTCTCTCATCGCCCTCTCTCCTCACTCCAGCTCTCTCCGACATTCACACACACATATACACACACACCTTGAAGGTGTTCTATGTTGTAGGTCGTTAGAAAGCCTTCACAGAGGCAGTGATTGGCAGAAGGAAGAGCTTCAATATGAGCAGTGTGTGTTTGTGTGCGTTTGTCTGCCTCTGCTCTCATTGTTTCACATTCAGCAGTGCAATATTAATGGGGCTGTATCCACTTATTGGTACTCTGTCTGTGTGAATGTCTGTAAGGTGTCTTTTTTTGTCTTCGATCTTTGTCTATGTGTATGTCCGGTGTGTTTTACGTTGTTTGTCATTGTGTTTCCTGTGTGTATTACATTGTGTGTTTCCTGTGTGTATTACATTGTGTGTTTCCTGTGTGTATTATGTTGTGTTTGTCAGTGTGTTTCCTGTGTGTATTACGTTGTGTGTTTCTAGTGTGTATTACGTTGTGTTTGTCAGTGTGTTTCCTGTGTGTATTTCGTTGTGTGTTTCCTGTGTGTATTACGTTGTGTTTGTCAGTGTGTTTCCTGTGTGTATTACGTTGTGTGTTTCCTGTGTGTATTACGTTGTGTTTGTCAGTGTGTTTCTGTTGTGTATTACGTTGTGTGTTTCTAGTGTGTATTATCTTGTGTTTGTCAGTGTGTTTCCTGTGTGTATTACGTTGTGTGTTTCTAGTGTGTATTAAGTTGTGTTTGTCAGTGTGTTTCCTGTGTGTATTACGTTGTGTTTGTCAGTGTGTTTCTGTTGTGTACACACTCAACAGTGGAGTTACGAAACAAGAACTCTTCTGTACATAGGTACACTTAGGTAAGAATGTCCCCTCAAAGGTACAATGTTGGTCTTTATGGGGACAGAAGAGCACCTTTTGACTAACAGAAATGGTACAGAGTGAATTAAAACAAAAGAAAAACCCAATATGTACCATTTCCCCCCCAAGGGAAGGGGAGTGACTGCATTGGGCCCTGCTGCATTGAAAACATGTGCAGGTCATTTGCTGGGACACAACTAGAATGGCACTAAAGGGTACACAGTTGTCTCTCAAGAAGGTGCCCCCCCCCCACAACAAATATTTGTACCTTTTTTAGTACACTCCGGTACGTCTGTATCTGAGTGTGTATTACATCGTGCATGTCAGTGTGTTGTTTGTTTCTTTTGTCTTCAGTACGGCCTCTGTGTGGGTGAATGAATAACACTGAGTGGCAGGTTGGCACAGCGTGGGTTGTTCCTATGCTATGCCAGCGATGCCAATCTCCCGCGGGTCTACCTGGCCCTTCCTCCGTGGCCTTCTGACGACCAGTCTGCCCACTTAACTCACATCCCATAAACCTCCGGCTGCCCAATTAACCTGGGTCACTGTTAACGGCGACATCGAGACGACCAGGATCATAAAGAGACGTCTGACTTCTCCCAGAGCAGTGGCAGAAGCAAAAAGCAAAGAGGATGATGTGTTAGCATGAACACTGACTGAAAATACATTCTATGGAGAATAAATGGGTATGAGTGTAAAATATGTATGCGTAAGAATGTGTGTGAGTGTAAAATATGAATACGTATTTGTGTTGAATGTGAATGCGTAGGACTGCGTGTATGAGTGTAAAATATTAATTCTTATGAGTGTAAAATATGAATGTGTACGACTACATGTATGAGTGTAAAATATGAAAGCTTATGAGTGTAAAATGTGAATGTTTATGACTGTGTGTATGAGTGTAAAATATGAATGTGTAGGACTACGTGTATGAGTGTAAAATATGAAAGCTTATGAGTGTAAAATGTGAATGTTTATGACTGTGTGTATGAGTGTAAACTGTGAATGTTTGTAACTGTGTGTATGAGTGTAAAATGTGAATGTTTATGACTGTGTGTATGAGTGTAAAATGTGAACGTGTAGGACTACATGTATGAGTGTAAAATATGAAAGCTTATGAGTGTAAAATGTGAATGTTTATGACTGTGTGTATGAGTGTAAAATATGAATGTGTAGGACTACATGTATGAGTGTAAAATATGAAAGCTTATGAGTGTAAAATGTGAATGTTTATGACTGTGTGTATGAGTGTAAAATGTGAATGTTTGTAACTGTGTGTATGAGTGTAAAATGTGAATGTTTATGACTGCGTGTATGTGTGTAAAATGTGAATTTTTATGACTGTGTGTATGAGTGTAAAATGTGAATTTTTATGACTGCGTGTATGTGTGTAAAATATGAATTCTTATGAGTGCGTATGAGTGAACTATATGAATGCGTCTGAGCGCATGATGTGGCAGGAGCTGAATCCCCTACACAGCTGGTTTAGCCTGATTTCCCATCGGCCCTCTAAAGACAGAGGGTTAGGGTTAGGGTTAGGGAATCACTGCCGGGATAAAGTATTGATCACATGAGGGAGTTGCAAATGAGAGTCGCAGCAGGATTTATACACTACATGTGTGGGCAGATGTTGACACTGCGCGCTGGTATCCTTAATAATCGCGGCGGAGCAGGACTCAGCGATAGGATGTGGGACAGATTAGGGTCAGGGGGAAAGGCAGTCTGGGTATGGCAGCAAAGTGTGATGGTTACTCATTGTATTGGATCGGCCCGATATCCCACCGAAATACCCGGAAGTGTTATCAAGATACACGGCTTGAAATGGAATGGTGTTTTGGATGTGGGAGTCTTGCATTCAGTCCAGGCTTGCCCATTACATCTAGCTAATGCTAATAGCTAATAGCCTTCAACAGTAGCGGGCGAAAGAAAGCCTAGCGGTTCAGACCTGTGTGAGAAGGTTTTGCGTGAGATTATTTGTCGGTTAACTAAGGGGATTAAGCCAATGTCTATTGCAGCGGGAATGTTTTATTTCTTATTGGCTGTTGAAGGCCGAGGTTTCCACTTCAACCAAGCCTTAGTAAAGCAAGCACCTTTTTCCAGGTGTAGAGTGGAGATGTGTGTCTGTTTGGTGATCCACACACTGCTCTCTTGGGAATCTTCCCATTATGCAATGCAAGAGGAAGAAGTGGTCATATAATGAATACAGATGGAGCTTCTTAACTGGAATAGCCCCTGAGGCAAGAGAACAGACTGGCTTGAAATATTCACTAGGCTGTAGTCATTATTAGCAAAATGTATTTAATTCCAAATCTAGTCAATGTGGAGTTGACAAATTCGTTGCCGACTTGCTTTAAATACAGTTATGATGATTTAAGCTGTTCCACATCAATGTTTTTTCATAATATTTCGTAACGTCCCGTAATTGTGTCATACTGTGACTCATCATTTGGAGCAGGGAAATCCCTTTGGAAATACATCCAATTTGGTGTCTACTGTAATAGATGTCTGTGAAAACTGGACACGGGTTTGTGCCGTTTTTTTGTCGGGCTTTGGTCCTGTCTGAATGCATGGATACTGTAGTGTCTTCTGTGACGGGGGGATGACCCATTTTCCAAACGGGGTGAAACGAAATCTGGATCACCTGACTGAAGGCAAAATAGTGATGGACGAGGGCGTACTCGCACAGCCTCTGAACGGAGAAGCGAATTCAAACGAGCGACGTGTGTCCTCAGCAACCACTTTGGACCTCCAGAATCTCCTGTAATGTGCGACTTCTCAACCTCACTTTGTTTGGACCTTTTTGAGACCGTGCTTGGTTCGAGGTCCCATTCACTGAACCCTCACTGAGGTGTGTGTGTCTGGGGCGTGGGCTAGCGTCCTCCTGCTCTGCGTATGTGTGTGGGAAGCCCGGAGGCGCTGAGCCGCTGTGTGTGATGGAGTCAGCTACTGGGCCTCTCAACTGGGTCGTGGGTAACACGCTGCCATGGCAACCGCTATTCAGCAGGCCCCGGGCCAAAAATCTCTCTCTCTCTCTCACTTCATCTCACATTTTCTCTCATTTCCTCCCTCTCTCTTCATCTTGTCTTGATTTCGTGTCTCTTATTAGTTTTTCGGCTCTCAAGCTATTCTGTCTCTTCTCCAACCCCCACCCCCACACACCACACTCTTCTCCTTCGTGGCATCATGAAGGAGTGGGTTGAACTCCTTGACGGCAGAACCACTATAATGAAAGCGGTGGGCGATGGTGTTTTTTGGAGGCCCTTGCTATAGGCAACAACGAAATTCAGTTTCCCGTTTTGCCACCATTGTCTATTCTGCACTTTACTAAAGGCAAGGGCTAGTTACATACAGTCTTGAGACCCCCAAACCACAATACCATTGCCGCCGTGTTTTTTTACGCTTGGTATGACGTTCTCTTTCTCAGTCTGTTCGGTTTTCCGCAACACATGGCGTGTGCATTGCAGCCAAAACACCTTTTGACTCATTGGCTCAGAGCACGTTGGTAATGGCCTTTACCCGGGTGTTGTGTGTCAAATATCGGTTGTCTTTATATTCTTCGTGATATTTTGTTTTGAGAGCAGAGGCCTTCTCTTTCCCAAGTAGGCTGTGTTTGTGTGGTGTCTCCTCATGCCCTTTGACACTGATTGTGATGAGGCCTGTAGATCCCTAGATGTTACCATGGGGTTTTATCCTGGCATGTGTAACCACACAACCGTATGGTAAAGACCAAACCAGATCAAGTTTCTGATCCCAATGATGTTCCTGATTCTAATTTTAGCCATCAGTGTGCTTACTAATTGCATTTTTGTTTATTTTAATGGCAAAAGTGGTTTCCGAGTTTTGGCGCGATTTGTTACATTCGACTGCCCTTATCGGTGAATGTGGTTGGAGGCTAAAATCCGTTGGTGTACTTGTGGAGACAAACAGTTGAGACGATGTTTAGTGTGACAGGGCTTCTGTGGGTCTTCTGGGTGTGTGGGACCCATATTTCACAAAGGCAAGAGAGATTGGCACAGTAAGAGAGTTGGTTTGACATTACGCCGTCGCCAACATTTTCGTCTAATGAACGGGCCATTGATTTCCATTCACGCCTGCCTGTTTCCCATTAGTCCACTTTAACTTCGGTGATAAACGCTCGGTTCAGCAGGCTGGCGGTCACTGCTGCAGGGGTGGAGTTTTAAAGCAACGAGGTGGAGGTCTGAAGCACTATAGAACGGCGGGGCAAAAGACTAAAGGGGTTCAACCTGTTTGGCCCTTATTGACCAACCTATTGGAACTCTGTGTTGGACCAAGCAGAAAATTGATCAATTTTTTTTCTGAGAGGGCACTACTCTCAGGGAGCAACAAAAACTGGTCATTACATATCGGTGGTACCCAACAGCACTGTCCTATATATCGACCAACACCCTTTTAATGAATGCTTTCACAAGTGGCTAGTTTCTATCGATTACCTTGACAAAGTTTACTATAAACGGATAGGGTTTGTTTTTGTCCAGTTCTGTTTGAACTGTTTGGGGCCACTGTGAAATGAGCAAATGGAGTGAAACACTTCCATCACAGGAGAAAAAAAAAGAGCTTAAAGAGCGACTATTCTCTGATTTGACCTAGATTTATGGTCTTATTAATTGCTTGCAATTTTCTGGACAATTTTCTTCACCAACTGTAAGATTATCAGTGAGGTTTTGTTTACTAAATGGGATCTTAGGTATCACATTAGTTTAAATTTCCTTTTGAAAAGCAGCTGGGTAACATTACTAATTTGCTAACATTAAAGCTAAATTGGATGTAACTGCAATTCATATATCTTGTGCAATTCATATATCAATATTACCTTTAGACACATATGTGTTCCTGAGAGCTATACTGTGAATGTGAGTTATGAATGAAAGCTGCTAATAGCTCAAACCTTTCAAAAGCTAGAGTTAAATTCACAGAAGTGAAATAGAAAGCACTTTGAAAGCACTTTGTAAGCACTAACTGCTAGGCATTCCTAGACCGACCAGTGCCAGACTGCGGACCAGGGTTTGAGAAACGCAGCCGTGGATTCGCTCCATGCATAGAGGGTTTGTATGTTGAAAACAGGATAGTCACTCTTGACTACTGTTGGATTATCCAGAGTTGTCCCCCTACACATTGTTACTTCATTAACATTAATGGAATACATCTCTGTTATACAACGCCTGCTTGGTCTCTGTGCTCTTACGCAACTAACTCATCCTGGAGTCTCAGCTTCTTGCTCACCAAGTGTATTTTCTGGATAAGCCAACGTTAGCGCTTATCGCTGTGGGTCTAGCTAGTATTGCTCTTAGCATTCATACAACGCTGTCACTCTATCAGTGCCTGTCACAACGAGGTGACTGTGAAGTCCACCCCGTCAGCCACCCAATAGCCACGTGAGTGGTCATGACGCAATTTACCGCCAACTCTGTTGCCCATTACGAAATAAACGAAAGAGGCCAGGCCCATTTCTTTTGAGTCGTAGCCTAAGACTCATTTACTGAACAATGAGAAACTGCTTCCCAAATAGAAAATGTACATATATTTACCTTTATTAAACATGTGGAGAACTACCTGTAACAGAAAGGTCGTGCCACTCTTGAAGAAATTCTGCTGCCTGTAATAATGAAGTGTGAGACATGCCAATTGGAGCACGTTGTCATGGAAACAGCTAAGTAGCACATGCAAGAGAGTGCAATTTTTTTTCCCCAAAGTAACTTTGCACGTTTGCAGCTACCAAGCTATTTATAACAGGCAGTTATATAAGCCTCAACACTTGTCTTCAAGTTAATGTGTTTTTTCCCCAGTTTTTTTCCCGTCCTTTCATTCTGCCTTCCATCCTCTGACAACACTGCAGTTACCTCCCAATCTGAGAAACCAGTCGTACTGACAGCCTTCAAATTTCCCATCGTCTTCCACAATGGTCCTTCTTCACAGCTCTTGCCATAATCCTTTGTGAGCCTTCCACAGTGCACAGCTAATGCAAAGTCAGATTGAATGGTTTTGAAACAAAAGAAATAAATTCACTGGAAAACCCAGGGAAATATCCGGCAGAGGTGCAGAACTCATTCCCTTGACATATGACAGTGTATTTTTTATTAATGCCTAACCAGACCACCCGCGTCCCACCTGTGCTGAACCAGTAGTCTGTAGACTGAAAATCCAACATGTATGTAATCATTCTATATTAATGGTCAGCACTGGCATTAAACCTGTGTTGTGTCACAACTGGTCCACATTGCTCCTGGCTGATGCTCTGTAAAAAAAGTTAGAAGATCTAATCCCCCAAACTTCTGGTCTCCGTCCGTTCCATTACAATACCTTTGGTATACGACCCAGTTGTGTTCGCTGGCGTCCCAGAAATCTGTAATGACGATCTGCTAGCTGCCAATTGTTCTTTTAGAATTGGACCATGTGTTTTTAATGGCGTCCATAAAAAGTGATTTGAGTGTTTCTCTTCAGAGGCCAGAAAGCCATAGACGGAACGGTGCGAGCAGTAATATGTAATCGGGGAAAGTCGAGAGGCAGAATTACAGCCACTCCGTGGCCCTTTGGAGTTAATGCAAGAGGGATCCGCAAGAATGCAAGATCACTATTAAATCCCCCTGTCTGTCAGATTTGACCGGGGCCGCCAAACTCCTATCAAACAGTCACAGCCTCCGTCCAGGAAATGAATCGAAGACGTGTGCGGCGTTATTGGCTAACACAGCTGGGAAATCCTCCCCTGCCTCTAAGTAGTTCTCTGTCTGCACCCCCCCCCCCCCCCCCCCCCCCCCCCCCCCCCCCCCCCCCCCCCC